>MU270128.1:8905-131162 GCA_021432635.1 Thozetella sp. PMI_491
TGAACAATGTCTAGATGCCCAGCGTCATAAGCTTTACATAAGAAGTTGTCAGGGTATGTGTTGTTGATATCTGCTCCCCGATCGAGAAGTAGCTGGACAATGTCTAGATGCCCTGCCCTAGAGGCTTCGCCTAAGGGGCTACAGTTGTAGAATGGTGATTTGATATCTGCTCCCCGATCGAGAAGTAACCGAACAATATCTAGATGCCCTGCCCTAGAGGCTTCGCTTAAGGGGCTAAAGCCGTAGAATGGTGATTTGTTGATATCTGCTCCCCGATCGAGAAGTAACGGAACAATATCTAGATGCTCTGCCTTAGAGGCTTTATATAAGGCGTTGCCGCAGTATCTGCCGTTGATTTCTGCTCCCCGATCGAGAAGTAGCTGAACAATGTCTGCATCCCCATTTTCGGCAGCCTCAATTAAGCTTAGGCGGCTATGTAGTGCTCGATTCAAGCCTGTCGTAATCATTTCTTCGACCTTGACTGCCTTCTGCGTTGATTGATCATTAATTGGGTGAAAATCTTCGTAGAGATCGTATGCTAAGTTATGAAACGGATACATAGGTGCGAATGTTAGAAGTTGGTCGGGATAAGAGATAGTCCCTTCGTCCATGAACAGTGCGGATCTCATGTCGGTTTCTAGAAGGAAGTCCATTCGCTCAGGCATTTCTTCAATCAAAACTGGGCGGGTAAAATTCGTGCCAATACCCTGGGAAGGGGCTGGAACTTCGTCTTCAATAATCTGCGTTGATCTGTCCTGACTGGGTTCATCCGGCATAGCTAGCGCTTCGGCCATGACATCTTCCAGATCACTAATGGTATGGAACGCATTGTCGAGCCTCGTAATGTCGTCCTCAAATTGCAGGTGTTGGAACTCCTTCCAATGTTCGAAGGTGAGATAACCACGTTGATACAAACTCTCGTATCCAAAGCTTCGGAAGATCTCCCTGTCAGCAAAGAAGCCATTCACCAACAAACGGAGGGCGGAGCCGAGGTGGCTGGCTCGACCCTCTTCCGTGCGACAATGTGTTTTCAGGCGGTCTTTGAGACGACTATAGCTAGGTAGAATGGCGAAGCAGTCGAGCGGCACCGTCGGCAAAGCATCCGTTGAGGCAGCATACTGCTCACAATGAACAGTCCCCTGCACAGCGTCCATGATCTCTCGATACAGGACCAGATCGTAAAACACTAGACGCAGTTGTGTGGAGTCCTTGAAGGCGATGAAAGCAAAATTGCTCGGGTCCGAATGAAGCCGGTGGCATCGGCAGTAAATCGGGCATCGCTCGCTCTGCTCAGAGTTTATGTAGTTGCCGTCTCCGAACGAGTCACCAATGTATGTTTGGTCACTTTCTCAAGCATGAGTACAATGCTTTACAAGGCTCTTCGGGATTGAAGAGGTGAAATAGGGAAAGGGAGGAGGCTATACTCTTGGAATGTTTCGATCAATCGAAACATGGGCAATCCCAAAAATGCACCATGACGGTAGAGACAGCTTGCGTCATATTTGCTCTCATTGTCCGTGCTAAAATCATGACCGGTGGGCACGCTGAAGTGCTCAGAGACGAAGTTTTGTGTCTCAGAGGTGGTCGGCTGGGAAACCATATCGGGCTGAAAGTCGATGGTAGTGTTGAGTGCATGATCTATTTCCGAGCCGAACATGACGGTCGGTCCGCGGGGCCTGGATGCATGTTAGGTTGCTGCCTTATCGGGCTGCACAATAATTAGTTGGGGACGTACCCGTTGAGGTAAAGTGGTAAGGCGGCTTCCGCCATTCTGAATGGCAGGTAGGCGCCGTCGCCAAACAGTGTGTTGATGGAAGGGCTGGAGATGAAGAAGCACCTAGAGATTTATCAGTGCTGCAAACCAGGGATTAAATATCTGCGGAGTGCCCAGAGAAGAGGGCCTCAGGCACGATCATCCTCCTCCAACGCTGGTTGGGCAGCCACCCATTCCCAAAAATGGGATTTGTTACGGAGGCAAATACCGGGCGCATTATTAGCCCCATTCCCAGACTATTCCGAAATGGGTAATTTGGGAATGGGGGTTATGCGGGCTGTGATTGGGCATCAAAGCCAGCACTATGCAGCCCTCTTTTCGGCCCCCGTCTACTGGAGACGAGAACCGAGAAAGAATTGGGAATGGAAATTAACTCAGCAAGTAAAGGCCGCCTAACTTACTATTTCTTGGGTTCATACTGCAGGAGAATAGACAGCGAGGAGACTACAAAGTTAGAAGGGGGGTAGTATTCGCACTTTCTGCGATTTCTTTGGTCTTGCGGCTTCTCCAAAACTGATATACGATGTAGAGCGTGGCTTCGACTAGACTCTGTCGAACAGAGTTGACTGCGACAGATAAGCTTACCTTTGTAACATATAACGCACAGGTTAGAGTAGACAGATACAGTATAATTAAAGATCAATAATTCCAACAATTACATAAGAAATAAAAAATGAAAAATAGAGAAAAGTGGGGCATTGGACCATGACACCACAGCAATGCTTCCTTTCGATGACCCTTGCGTACGGTGTGAAGTGCAAGGGAAAGGGTTCACACCGTGGGACGACAGCTCATTCCGGCAAGGTCTATTTTTAGATGCCACTTCTTTCGTACACAGCATGGGAACTGCGTTCATAACACCAAATCACCGGCGCCAGCACGACAAGATGCCGGCGTCGGCAGCCCCAGGACCCGACGTGGTACAATTCTTCTTCCGTACAAGTGCTTGGGGCCAGTATCTCCGGTAGGCGGTTCGCACCGGCGTTTATCCTCAACCTCGGCGCTAGCCGCTTCCCGGAGCAGAATTTCCCGGCCCCGCACACGGAGCCAAGGTATGGCAGCTTAGCTGGTGAGCCACAGTCTTGGCCAGTCTATATTCAGCACCACCACCTCGGTCTCACGTGATCGCCCACGAGGCGCGCTTTCGTAATCCCATCTTTACCAAGGAGGCGGCGCTGGCAGCTCTCCGGGGCGAAGCTCTGCCAGACGGTCTCGCCCGGAGGGTCCTCCGGCTCTGCACTATCAGGGGCATTCGGTACCACTCCGCCCGTGCCGATGGCCCTGCCAGGGTGCTGCACGGGGTGTTGCCCGAGTTCACGAGGGCGCTCAACGCCCGCGCCATCATGAGTGGCAAGATTCCCGACATGGACCCGAGCCGCCCGGAGGAATTTCCATATTGCATATGGCATCCCGAAATGGCCTCCGAGGAGACATACCAGGCGCTGGCCCGCCGGTATCCCTCCATGGCGTATCATGTCGGCCGGGCTTGTGCCGTAGCTGGTTACAGCAGCCTGTATCGCGAGCTCGATATCCTACCGGAGGTAGCCATTGCCGAGGAAGCATGCGCGAGCGGGAGTAAGGCCATTTTCGATGCCATCATGAGCTGTCCGACCAAGTACAAGGTGTTTGGTGACTACACCCGGTCTGTGGAATCTTCTAACCCTCACCCCGCCAACCTGAATGGCGACACGGCAGTCCGACCCATGCTGGAGATCAAGCAACGCTTCCACGCTCCCGACGGGGCAAGAGATCTAGGTGACCCGCTTAATGATCTTGATGAATGGGACCCCTGGGGAGGCGAGGGCTACAAAGAGCAGCTATTCAACATCACGGAAGACTTAAGCATCGACGAGATCGAGACCGATGCTAGGGAGCTCTTGGAAGATCCCCCGCCGTTTGCCGACAACATGTCCCATTTGCTCACGAGCCCCTTGCCTTCGGATCTGCCGGCGGGCAACAAGGATCTCCTCATCCTAATGGCTGCCTCCAAGGGAAACATTGATCGCTACGCGCGACTACGGCGGCCCGTGCCGCACCGGTCGGAGCTGTACTGCGTCATCCGCGGCATCTACCACAACAGCATGTTTGCTATCTGGTTCTCTCAGGCGGAGCAGCCGACCCAGTTCCGTCGGTCAGTGGCCTACAATGAAATCACAGCTGCCATAAATGCGCGCTTCGTCATGAACAACGATTTATCACGCCTCCCGCCGCTCGACATTCCGGCGCCACGGCTACCGACCAAGGAGCAGTAGGGGATCATCCAGGCGTTACCGTATCTGATCTGGTACCCGACCCTCGCCCAACCGTCGACGTATGCCGAACTCGCCCGGAGAATCCCTCGAATGCGGCCGGCGGTGCTGCGCGCAGCCGTCTTTGGCGACATGCGCGAGGTCTTCGACCAGGTCATGGCGGACCCAGCGTTCTGCCCAGACGGGTTCACCCTGGCGGAAGCGGAGAGCAGCCATATTATGTACTACAAAGAGGCCATTCTGAAACGAGGCGCGGAGCTCGGGGTCGACCTCAGTTATGTAGCCTCATCGGAGCGAGATGGATTCGGAGGGGGAATATCCGGCGACGGCTTCAAGTGGTATTCGGTCCGAGCAGACGCCAAAAACTGGCGAGGATATCCGAAGAGTTCCTACGATATCAGCTCCTCTGTCGGCCTCTGGCAGATTGCCGTAGGGACAGAGAACATTGCGAATATCTACAACGGAATAGGCTGCAACACAAGCGAGGTTGAGCTGATGCTTGCAGTGCCACAGGAATGGAGACCGAAGAAGGGCGAATACTATAGGGAGCTTGATTACGTATATTGGCCGGAAAAGAAGTCATTGGGCGACAGTTGATTGGGACGAGAAATATGACTTCGTTGGGCAACCCGGCTTGGCTTGAGCGATATTTTCCATTTTCTCTGTATACGTTCTTGGATACCTTTTTCGGAGAATATCAACACGATGCCACTATGCAGCCAAATCCCACATTATTCTTTTAAACCTTGGTGACCTCTGTTAACTTGACAACTCCTTTTTTTTATTTTTTTTTAACACAGACGGCACGACTCGCAGCAATCAAAAGATCTTGGTCTTCTCGCCCGGCTTCAGCCAGATAACTTTGTCGGAAACGCCGGCCGTTTCCAGGGCCTTCTTTAGCTCATCCCCTTTCTGGGTGAAGTGCTCCCAGCTCTCGTAGTGCATCGGCACCAGCACGTCGGCCTTGAGGTCGCGGAACAGCTGCGCGGCCTCGGCGCCATCCATGGTAATCTGTAGCGGCTCATTGTCCGGGGGCAGTGCCACCATGACCTTGCCAATATTGAGCACTGCGGCTGTCACGTGGTACTTCTTCGCGATCTGGGCTAGCTCAGGCAGATATATGGTGTCGCCGCTAAAGTACACCACGTTCGGCAGGCCGTCGGTGGTGCCAAACTCCTCGGCCGAGAGGATGAATCCCGTGACCTCGCCGCCGGGGAGGTGGACGCACGGCGTGCCGGTTATGGCGAAGTCACGACCGCCGAGCCGCAGCGTGACCGTCTCCCAGGGCTGAAGGCCCTTGACGCCGGGACGGGGTGCCAGCTTGGAAGCGCCATCCGGCGTGGTCAGCACGTGACGGCCGTAGAGTATTTGGCGCCCCGGCTCGTCAAGGTTGTCTGCGTGGTCCTCGTGGCTGACGAGGACGGCATCGATGGGCGGGAGGTCGGCAAGCCCCAGCTTGGGCTGGCCGGTCTGCCTGAGCACGACGATGCCCAGGTCCCACTCGGTGCCGGCGGGCGAGAAGACAGGGTCGGTGAGGATGTTGACCCCGTCAAAGTGGAAGATTGCCGTGGCCGTGCCAATGTGGGTAATGCTGAACGGAAAGCTCGGCGCCATTGGTGCGTTCTTGAGCCTTGCCTGCACTTATAGGAGTGGTGGTGTGTGGGTGTCCAAGATACGGAAGATAGTTACGCCGTAAATGAGATGATTTCTGTAATATATACGCTTCAGGACCGGTTGGATAGCAAGAGTGGAGAAGACAATGTCCAAGACAAAAAGATCGCCCTGGCGTGCTTGTCACGGACGAGCACGGACGAAAGCACTACAGCAGCGTAGGACCGAATATATAGGCATTCTGAGACCGAGCCGTGCTCATGGCGACATAGCCGCTATTCTGGCCTGATAAGTTTTTTGTATACTAATCGTCCCCCGAAGTTATAAAAGCCAAAATTCGACGTCGCCGACTAGATTCGGAGCTCAGGTCACACCAAACCACGGCCGGGGGGTCCAGGGGAATGCAGCCACATCGGGTTAGATCCAACCGGGGCCACGAAGGAGCTGACTGAGGTGTAGGAAGAGCTGAACTGGCCGCACGGCACATGCAACTCATCAGCATTTTCGAACTCCCCAGCTTACCCCGTGATTATCTCTCACGCGCACTCTCGCCTTCGAATCTCCCAACCCCACCTCGCGACTTTCCTCGTCCAGCTAGTTTCTCCGCCAAGCGCCGGAACCATAGTGGCCCCATTTCCCTATCCCATTTTGCTGCCCATCCTAAAGGCTCTCGGCTGCCACGAGGCCCATTCCGGCCCCCCCCGCTTCCTCCCCTCCCCTCCCCATCCCCCTTCCCAGTGCGACCATAGATCGGTGTCCTACCCGAGCCCCCGCGGGCGGGTGGAGGACGTGCGAGCCCCAAAGCGGCGACTGCCACTTGACTGCCGCTGGACGCCCGGGGCAGTCCGCCCTCCGTGCTGCACCAACAGCACCGGCAGTAGCAGAAGGCAACCCTAGAAAGGCGGTGGCAGCAGGTACCCGAGAGCCCGAGGCCCTGCCCTTCGAGCAGGCCCTGCTCCGGAAATGAAGGTCAAGCAGCGGACCGTGTGCGAGACATGCAGATCGCGCAAGATAGGAGTATGTGCTACCCCCCCCTGCGTCTCTGCCACTTCCCTCCGGCCTCGTCTAGATCTCGGAAGCTTACCCTCTGTCTCTCTCTTTCGCTCTGCGTAGTGCGATGGCAGGACCCCTTCCTGCACCCAGTGCCTCCTGCGCGGCCTCTTCTGCCCAGGCTACCAATCCGATTGGACCTTTGTCCCCCAACTAACCAAGGAGCCCCCAAAGCCTCGCAACTCGTCTCATCGCGCCGCCTCCCGCCAGCGGCAGCCCAAGAAGGGCAGGCGCGGCGCCGAGAGCGAGGGTGAGTCGGCGTCCTCGTCTGGGGAGGCTTCCACCACGCCCGAGTCCGGCCTGCCGACACCGCCGGATTCGGCCCAGCAGCCATGGCTGGACCACAGGGACAGCATCTGCCCCTCGCCGTCGATGCCTCTAGTCCACGTCATCGCTCTTGTGGTCCGGTGCTACGTCCCAGACCCTGAGGTGCAGCTGCTCTTCCCCGAGCTGGCCGTGTCTCAGCCCCGCATCTGCGGCGCATGGGTCGAGGTGCTCCCGCAGTTGATCGGCAGTGGGCGCGATGACGAGGCTCTCGAGGCTGCCGTCAAGTGTCTCGGAGTCGCCATCATGAGCGGCGGGCCGATCCGCAAGGCGCCCATCTCGGCCGGGCTCGAGGCTTACGGCCTCGCGCTGCGGTCTCTCGGCCAGGGACTGCAGAAGGCAGACGGCGCCATGGCTGACAACCTTGCGGCTTCCGTCATGTGTCTGCTGCTCGCCGAGGTATGTCGCGGGCTCCATTCTGAAGCATTTTTCGCCTCGGACCCCTCTTTCCCAGAGTTGCTCCAAGACTGACTCCTTGATAGCTCATACTGCCCACCTCTCTTGGGAGCTGGATCGCTCATGTGCAAGGCTTTGGCACCTTGATGCGCACGTCGCGCCCAGAGCTTTATGCAAAAGGCCCGCCCCACAAGCTATTCGTAGGCTCTCGACCTGCCTTGGTGAGATACACCCCGCATTCGCCACCGCCCATGTAGGGTCAGCTTACTGATAGAGGCAGATTATTCTCGCTTTCCTATCCCGTAAAACTTCGTTCCTCTCCGAGGAGCAGTGGAAGACTGTCCCTTTCATGTACGAAAAGCCGTCTCCGGTCCAGAGGCTGCTAAACCACGCCGTCGCCATCCCGGGCATCTTTGAGAGGATTGACAGCCTCGCGGCCTTGTCCTCAGACAAGGCGCTCAGCACCGCGAGGGAGTGTGTCGCCACATTTGAGTCCCTCCTGGTCGATTTCGACGAGTGGGAGTCCGACTTTCGCGTCGAAACGCAATTCCCCTCTTTCTGGACGAAGCCGAAGGGGCCGGATGGCCACCCTTCCATCTGGTTCCAGAGCATCACCACGGCCAACGCTCTCACTCACTACTGGGCGGTCCAGATCATCTGCCGACACAACATCACCGAGCTTCGAGCTAAGTTCCCAGAGCTTGCGGAGGATGCTACCGGGGCTGTGGAGCCGCAGCCGCACGAGAGCAACCTCGAGCTGGCCATCAAGATCTGCCAGAGCATTGATTATCTGATGCAGGATGACATGAGGCTCTTCGGCCCCACATCCGCGATCCTCCCGCTACGCGCGGCATACGACATTCTCTCGGCAGCCGGTCCCGATGCCAAAGAGCAGCTGCTGTGGTGCCAACGCATCATCGCCCGGATCCTGGGCAAAGGATTTCAGTTTGTGACATTGTTCTTTGATCTATTTCAACTTTCCTCGTAGGTAATGAGCATACGATGGTAATGGCAACGGGAACGGTCCTGTACGAACGAGCAACGTGTATCTTAGTTTTCATTGTTCCCTAACTCACGGATTTCCTCGGCGGCGCTTGGGAAAAAACTGTTGGTTCGCGCGGCCTAGGACTCTCTTCTTGATGCGGTGGCGGAAACCAGCGCTCGCCCGTGTTTGCAACTGCTCGCTAATGGAGGCTCGACTTATTTCCGAAGATGGAATGAGCACTGCTCTAGTCTTTACTGAGTGCGTTTGAAAAAAGAAATAGACAATATCCCTAATCGAGCCGTGCTACCCTGGTGCATGCCCTGCGATACACGCGACGGCACACACTTAGGCCGCATGCACGCCTCATTGGCCAATTCAATGCTGCGGCATCAGTCCTTTCCGCCCAAGATAGCTAGCGTCACTTTCCTCCGCCGCCGGCTGCGAGCTCCGGATCAGACTTGCATGCTTCTCGCTCCGCGGCACGATCCGGAAGGGAAATTCTACCGGATGGGCGACGATGCCCGGGATAGTCTCGAGCTGCGCCTCCAACTCGTTGCCGTCGCGGTCGACCCCTTTGAGGATGTCGAACACGGCGAGGGTCTGTGCGATGGTCAAGAACATGCTCGCCCGGGCCAGATGCTGCCCGGGGCACACCCTTCTGCCGTGGCCGAAGGTGAACTCCTCGGGATCCGGCTCGTTGCGAGGCTCGGCGTAGCGGTCCGGCTCGAACGTGTCCGGGCTGGCGTACACTGCGGGATCGTGCGCGAACCACCAGAAGGCCGTCATCAAGATGGCCCCCTTCGGGATGTGGTAGCCGGCATAAACATCGTCGGCGTCACTCTTGTGTGGCAGGCCCATGGGACCCAGGGGCATCCACCGCGCGGTCTCTTTGACGATATGCTGGATGTACGGCAGGCGGTCGCGATCCGCGGCGCTCGGGAGCCGATCCGGACCAATGACCCTGTCAATCTCCTCCTGAGCCTTCCGCTGCACCTCTGGGTGCAAAACCATAGCCAGGAAGAAAAACTGCAGGCTTCCAACGGTGGTGTCGGCGCCGCCTGTATATAAAGACGCCGAGGCGTACTTGAGGTTGAGTTCCCAGAACCCGGGTTCCAGCTTACCGGCGCCCTCCTCTAGCAGCGTCGATGTGAATGAGGGCTGATAGGATTTATCCGCCATCCGCGCTTGCACATATTTCAGGGGGATTTCGGGTGTTTCCTCGGATACCTTGGACCACTCGCGGGCGATCTTCTTGAAGCCGGTGCCTGGAAGCCAGTCGGGCAGGTACTTCAAGGAAGGGATCAAATCGACCATCCACGCGCCTGGCACTGCCGCTTCGGAGAAGTTGGCCATTTGGCGGCTAACGAGATCGACTAATGGGTCCATTTTCTCGGTATCGACGGTATAACCGTATGTCAGCTTCAGAATGATGGCGGCGGCCTCGCTGCAGCCGGGTGTCAGCTGGTGAGACTTTTTCCGCTGGGGAGAGAGCAGGGAGACACGAATAAGCTTGAACAAACGAAACAGTGACTTACGTTTCCAGGTGATTGAAAAGATTCTCGGGCTTGTCCAAAAGGCGAAGCAAAAACCGCCGCACCTCGATGTCTTGAATGGCGTTATACTTGTCCGCTCCTGCCCTGGTGCCGAGCAGTTTGTGCATGAGCTTGCGTTGGAGTTTCAAATCGTCGTTGTACTCTTGGTATCCGGTATACAACGACATGGAGCACCTACGACGGAAACTCAAGTCAGTCTCACTTATTCTTTGTCCTTGCGGCAACGAAGTAGGAAAGGGTGGGGAGGCTCTTGCATGTTGGCGGCAAATTCGGACTGTGGACGACCGGAGTTCTTGGTTGCCCTCTTTTCCAGGAGCTCGGACGCCATCTTCTTGTCGTGGATGATGATGATGGTGTTGCCGAGGACCGTGACAGAGCTGAGGGGGCCATATTTGTCTTTGTGCTTGAGCCAGTGCCGGTACTCTGGGACTCCAGGGGGCGGCAGGTCAAAGATGTTGCCGACAAGAGGGAGCCCCTTCGGGCCGGGGGGCAGGCTTGGCCGTGACTTCGTGCGGTACCACCGCTGCACGAGGAAAAACAACAAAGTCAAGGCCGCGCAGGCCTGAGCGAGGAGAAGAGCGCTCATGGTGTCGTAGGGGGCGTCTAGAGATTCCGGGAACGTGGAAAGAAGACACCAGAGAAGCGGTGCATGGATCGATGTGGGCCATGGGTAGATATACCCTCGGAAACAAATTGCAACCTAAGAGATCATCAGAGACATGCAAGGATGCACCTCCTAGCGCTGCGCTTCCTGATACGCCAACCATAGGAAGCTCTCGAAGCGCCGCCGACCCTCGATCCGATACATACGGCACACTCGATGGTCATCGCCACCTATCCGCCCCTTGCACATCTCCGTTGTTGTTTTCTTTTTACCTTCTTGCCCAAAGCGTGCACGGCGCAGCATGATTGAGATTACCCCTCGGAAATGATCCCTATCGTCGGCTTGGCCACTATACCAATTTGCATGTGTCAGCCTTCATCCGAGACCTACATACTAGGTGAGATGTTCTGTCCATCTCGGGATTAGCACCGAACTGCCGTGCTTGGGAGTCACGCATGCATGTAAGACAACCATCGTGGGCGGCAAATGGGACGTGCCCCGGCCGGTGGGACTTCCGGATACTCGATGGTGACACCAAGCGGCAAAAGGCTCAGCGAGCGGCGGGCGGTGTCGTCAGTGTGAACCATGGCAAAATAGCCCGCTGGGGTGTGGCCCAACCCGGCGGTCGCGGCTGTCATCTTACGGATGACCCTATCAAACGCATAATGTTGCTTCCCCGTCCAACTTGGCCCTATTACGCCGGTGTACATAGGGCGGGTCAGCACTAGAATCCTTGTCCAACTGGTCCGTCTACCTATAATTACCCCAGAATTTAACAAGGTATGCGGCAAGCGGCCGCCGGTCTTCGCGTATGCATAAGGTGTAAAGTACCTAGTCACAAGTCCTGTGCTGCACTGCAATACTTGTGGCGCGGCATCGTTCCGTATACGCTTCTATATAGCGTATTATGTTGCGCTGCTGACTCAACGTGGCGATTTCGCACCAGCCTCCAGTCTCGACACACGAAATAAAGTTATGTTTCCTGCATTCGCCCCCCTCGGTGAACTCCTCTCCAATTACATTATATTCCGCTCTTCGCCCCTGTTACTTTCAAATTTTGCAGTGTCCATCCTATATTGAGACGATGTGACTGGAGTGACCTGCGTGGGTAGATGTGACCTGGAAACCCCGCTGCCGCTCAGGAAAATTTCGACTATGCTCGCATGGGCGGCGCGATGGACCACACACGGTGGCATTCTGTCATGCAGTGATACGGCAGAACGCGTATTGACACTACCCGCACTCCGAGGTCCCATTCTTGTCTAGCGAGCCGTAACCCGAATCGGAAGCTCCAAACCAGTCAAAATCTTCCGCCGGCCAGTTGCCGTCAAGCCAGCCCTCTAGCGGGTTCCCAAACGCTTCTTCTAGTGCTCGCCTGTGATCTAGAGCCTCCAGGACCTCTGGCTCTGGCGTTGGCTCTGGGTCAGCCGGCTCTGCCACGGTTGCGCCGGCCCCTTCAGGAGGCCGCGCGGTTTCACCCTCGCGGCGCTGGAACGAATCCAATAGCTGCTGAAAGACATCGTGGGCCAGGCCTGCCACCGTCTCACATGCGAGCCCCGCGGCGAGAATATTATCAATAGTCTCCTCCAGCCGCGGGCGCAGGAGCCTAGGAAACTCCGAGTTGGCGTATGCACCGAACCGCAGCAGCATATTTGAGGGGCCCCCTGCCTCTAGCGAATCACCGCCCTCGGTGCAAGTGTGCAAGTCATGATCTGCTCACATGTTAGCTCTGGCTCGCGCCAATCGTGCCTTCTTCAATGGGTGGCTCACATGGAGACGGCAAGACGTCGTCCCCGGGGAACAGTATCCGGTATATGCCTGCCCACTTTTCCTCCTCGGATTGCCTCCCTGCGGTAGTCCTTCGTCTTGATTTCAGCGCCTGTTCTTGGCTCGTGCTGATCCCCTCCTCTGCCTCCGCCGACCGGATGTCGCAGGGGTGGTCCGCACGTTGGTGGTCAGCAAGGCGAGATTCGGTTTCAAGGTCCTCTCGGCAACGATTACAGCGGAATTTTGGCTGAGAATGTCGCCTATAGAGATGTTCCCTACCCGGTGGTTAGGTTGCGGCGGGCATGCAAACCACTTGTACTTCTTTCCTCCGGGAAAGCGACTTACTTGACTCTGTGCACGGTCGTGTAGCTAGACCAAGCACAGCCACGCCAGGTGCTGTACTTGGACGGGTTGTGCTTCATGAACGGGCAGGCAAGTTTCCTTTTACCGTCACCCGCGTCGATCTTCGGTCTTGTTATCCTCCCCCGACGCGGGTCTTCGTCCTCATCCTCATCGCTCTTCTCGGCGCCATCGTCACGGCTGTTTCCGTTCCGGGTCCCTCCCCGACTGCGTTTCATGCCTCTTTGCCCCTGCTCCTGTAGACACCGCATTTCTGTCGTACTTTCTCCATCGGCTTTGGCACCCGGGCTGCGCTCTCCACTCTGGTAGGCTAGAACTGCCAGCTTCGATTCAAGCCACTGTCGAATCTTCTCAATTACACTCCCAATGAGCCGCTCCTTTCTCCTCTGGTTAATTTCTTCTACAGACAAGGTCGACTGTAGGCTCTCTCTGCCATCACTGGCCTCTTCGCTCTCGGACTCTTCTAGATCAGAGTAGCTTTCTGTCTCGACTTCAAAATTGCCCGAATCTGGTTCTCTGGATACTTGCTGTCGCAAGGAGAGAGAAATATCCTCTGGCTCATATCGATCTACGGGGTCGGGATCGGTCTTACTTCCACCTTCCTCGAGACTGTGTTCAAGTATTGGAGTGATTGGTGGCGAGAACCCGCTAGAAACTACCTCTGTTGAATCCTCATTCAGCTCGAGCATATAGCCCTTGTGCTCATTTGCAAGTGCAGTTTCTCTGCGACCCCCCGAGTCTGGTGGCATGACCCAAGTCCATGCAGGTGGGAAAGCTCTTGCAATCGCGGATCTGACCAACTCCCGCGGCCAGGCCACCTCACGTTCGCGCGCAGTGTTGAGAATCCTGCTCGAAAACTCTGCGAGGAAAGCGGTCTCTAGCCTGTCTAGACTCTGCGGAGACCAATCGCGTAGCCGGTAAAAGAATTCTTCGATTACCGACGTAGAATGTGATTCAGGCTTCGAGGAACACCCCAAGGAAGCACCAGCAAGAATGAACTCATCGAACACTCGCAGGTAGAGCACCGTGTCGAAGTCTTCACTGTAAATATTGAAAGAAAGAAGTACGTACTCGAGAAAAATGGATCGGCTGTGCTGTTCGTAATCCCGGAGTGTAGCTGCATTCGGATTGGCGCCTTTCCGCAGCAGGATGGTTAGAATGTTTTGCTGGAGCAGGATCTGAAGACTTTTTGCCGCTCTGTTCTGTTTTCCTCCACCAAAGCCTATGAAATGGCTCATTTTCTCGTCCTGCTCCGGAGTCATGCAGCTGGTCATGATGGTCCAAGGCGACAAGGATCCCTGAACGATCTTGTTTGGGTCCAGTTCTGACCTCTCCAAAATCCAACGCAGGGCTCTGATGTCATTGTGAAATCGGCGTAGATCTCGATTGATCATACCTTCCCGGTTTATCATGGAGAGAAAGCCGTAAACCGGCGAAATATCCCAGTCTGCAAGGTATTTAGGATCCTTAGCGAGTTTGCTACGGAGGAAGTCGGAGTGGCGTCCTTTCATAAGATTCTCCCTGAAAACTGCTGCGAATGACTTTCCGGCATCTTTCAAGTCTGTTATTTTCGACAGACGTGAAGTAACTCGATCCAGCTCTTCTAGTGTCGTATCGAAGACGTTGAGGGAGACACGAGACACGAGTGACGCCGCGGAGGCCAAGATTCCTTGAACATCGAGCATACCGCTGTGGGTTACGGTATGGTCTATTGAATATACTGAGTCATGGATTCTGACGTTTTTGAGCATTGCTGTGTAAATCTTGAGGAGCGTGTGGTCAATGTTTGAGCCTGGAGAGGCCTTAGTACCTCGAACGTTCGAGCCAATTTCCGCTCTCAGGAAGTCGCGAACAGTTCGATGGAGAAACTGCACGCAAGAAGAATTCGAGGAGAGTACCAGAAGGCTTCCAGTTCTATCACGCAATATGCGATTCACCTTGGCGTTTAGCATCGCAGGTGGCAGTGTTGGCCAGTGGGCGACGTTGTCTGCATCAATGCATCCTTTCTCAAAGAAGTCGTAGGCCATTGCATGCAAAGGTTGCTTGGCCGCAGTCGCTATCTCAAGTGTTAATTCGGCCTTTTCTTGATCGCTTGGTTCGAAAGATTGCAGAATGTGACGGTAAAGCCCCTCTAGGTCCAACGGTAGACTTTTGAGCTGTTGACGAAGGCTTTGGAGGCTAGTCCTGTTGTCGGTAGCATCTCGGAGTATTTTCATCGTCAGAATGAGCCAAAGAAATGACCCATCTGCCCTCCTTTGGATTTCTTTTACTAGGCTATTCCTCTCTGACGACTTCTGAGTAAGTGATGACCATCTCGGATGTGCCTGGATGCAGCTTTTGATATATTCGATGATATCAAAGTAGGTTAAATGTTTCAGGTATATTTCTTCTTTAAAACTGGTAATTTCTCGGAGGCAAGTGCTAGCAGATGGGCTGCTAGAGACGCATAGTTTGACGTTGGAATATGAGGCAAGCTCTTGAAGGTTGGAGGCAAGCGCATCCATATCACCCTCATATTCATCGAGGCCGTCAATAAAAAAGCAGAAACGGCAAGATGACATAGTAAAAACCGTTAGGAGGGCGGACCGCAGCGAATGTGGCGTCCACGGCGCCGGACAATGATGTTGATTGCTGACGGTGTCTCGGTTGCTGACGACGCTAGACAGCAGGGACACAAGCTCCGGACGTTGTCGAAATATCTCGTAGAGCAGGGTGCGGAACATTCCTTCCAGCGAATTTTGCATGGCTGTGCCCGTGCTGTCAAAGTAAAAACTTGCTGTCATGACTGCTGTCTTGGTCGATGTATCCAGAAGCTGCTGCGTCCTCGGAGAGTCTGCGATGAACTTCATCAATGTGGATTTGCCGGACCCGGCTTCGCCATCTATCAAGAACATCCCATCGCCTTTCTCTATCCAGTTGGAAATATATGCCCTGGACTTCGGCATTGGCACATTTCGACGATACTCGTAAACCCATTCGAACGTATTCTGGCGGGGCTGGGTGATGGATGCGTGCCGGGACATTCGATGAGCGAAATCCAGACTTTTCAACACGGTCTGTCGCATCTCTTCCTTTTGTTGCAAGACTGAGATGGCATGAAAACATTGCTGAAGACATTTTATCTTTTCCATGTCGATCTCAGGTTGATGATCATCTTTGAAAACATTGATATTCGCGTTCAACAAGGCTGATTCGGCTTGGAAAGATTGGAGAAACCCAGTTTTATCATATGGTAACAGCTCGTTCCCAGCCTTAAGGACGCCGAATCGGCTGATTGCAGCGTTTTGGGCCCGTCTATTGAATGAAATTCGGTCAGTTTCGGTTGTACTGTTAGATATATGGGGTTGTCCACGTACCTTAAGAGACCCTCAATGATTCTCTTCATCCTCTCCATGGTGGCCTTCAGTCGAATCTCGAGCGCTTCAACACCGGAGTTTCGCCACAGCGTCTGTAGCATGTCCCCAAAGCTCTTCGGGCGCTCCACAGATCCATCTAGGGCTCTGAATTTCTCGGCAGCATAGAGCAACCTCCAGGAATCCTCAGTCAAGCTACCCCAGGCCTCGATATCTGAATGGGGCCCATCGGGCGCGTTCTCGAAAGCGGAAACCATGTTTCGGTTCAGTTCGAAGAGTTTGTGGTAGATCACGTCCGCGGTGGGAACGCTCTCAGCATCCACAGCAGGAGGAGATACGAGATTCAAGCCATACTCGACGAATTGGAGAATGCTGACCGGCAAGTCCAGAGTTGCCAAAGGCCTCTCCATATTAGACTACTAGCTCGTAGGCGCGGGCAAGGTATACCAGAGTCTGGAAAATCGTCCACAAGGCTGGCTCTGTCTGTTGAGTCTTTACAAAAGTTACCTGCTGCACCGGACGAAACAGCGGAGGCACCGCAACGTGTCGCGAGGAGTTGCTTAGTACACGAAGATAACAGAGACCTTCGGGGATGTCGACTGGGTCAATATACGCCAACACGGGCCGAGGCTACTGATATTTTGAATAGTGGCTTACCGCACGAGGAATGCGCAATCGCGCAAAACTCGGTACATTTCGCCTCAGTAAGCAGGGAGCAGGATGCACAAAGTTGCATGCATAGGTCACGTGTGATCGTGGTAAGGAAGTACATATTCGCCCCCCCCCCCCCCCCCCTAAATGTAGATGAGAGTGAGTACGATGCTCACGTACTCTACATTAAACGAGGTTCTAAAATTCTTAATTTGAGCCTGCCTAGTTAGCTCGATCTTCGTTTTCGTCCTCAGCTCTCTTTTCGCCGCCGTCCATCACCCCTTTCTCCTTCCACATCCCTCCACTTTGCATTTCTTACGTCTCTGCTCCTGATTCTCCGAGCAGCTCGTTTCTGCTATAATTTCTGATTGGGCCATATAATGAAGCCTGACGACAAGCATGTGAGAGTGGAACGATAGTCACTCTCCTAGATTTAGGTAAGGTAGTTTAGCCGCGAGCACGGAGGTTCATAGGATAAAACACGACGCTATAAACACCCTTAAGATTAATGTCTCCAGGAACTAGCAGTAAGTTTTTCTATCTCTTGTTCATCAATCAACTTTTCTCCCTGGTAGCTTTCATATCATGATCCTCGTGAACCAATCATTTTTGGGAAGTATTTAGTAAAGCCGCGTAGATACCTGACGAAGATTAGATGAACTTCATTGCGGTCTACATGGCCAAAAGTCTCACCTGCCAACTTCCATCTTCCTTCTAGGACGTTGAATGTCTTCGCTATATCTTCGACTGCTTTCTCGCTCTCTGGCCGCCCATCCTGCTGGTATGCTGCGTAGTAGTGCTGAAGGGCATGGAAGCCCCAATGGAGGAGGAACGGAGGAGAATTTCCAACAGTCCCGAGATTTCCGCTCAGAAATTCCCGCGACCGTTCGAGATACTCCGAGGCGGAGAGGTAGCGAGGACTTTGCTGGAATTGGGGTTCAGGCTCAGTGTGGCTAGTGGCAGCGTATAGCACAAATATAGCGCTTCATACGTCAGTTCAGGAATATGCACAGAAGTGGCACACTCACCTGTTCAGAATGCTGCGTGAGAATCCGACAGACGTGATGCCACTGTGACCTTCTACTTCCAGTACTTTCAAAAGTGCACAGATCGTCTTGTAGATTTGCGAAGTCTCAGCGGACTCGGAAGAGTAACCGTTCGAGCAACGCTGCAGCACCTTGCCTAAAAGACAGGAAGCATGGACAAGTAGCCTGAAGCTCCCCATATTTAACATTGGCGGCGATGCTAATGTCAGGATGGACTGGGAGGATGGTGTCTACTATTTGTGTCAGCTCCTTGCTGGTACTCTATCGTGCTCCTTATCTCCTGCTTCCATGACGCTTCGTCCGAAGGTAAAAGGTGGCTCTTGGACGGCTCGGGCATTGATAAGGGGCGCTGGGGACAACCAAATGCCATGGAGCTATCAATGCTGAGTTAGCCCTCGCATTCTAAAAGGCTATACAGGCGATCTCGTACTCACCGCTCGATGACGAAAACTGCCCACCACAGCCTTCTTCGCTTCTCCCCTTCTATCCAACTATAGTCCTGCGTAGGACATGGCCCAGAACCATTGACTCCTACTGCCACCAAATATCGAACGCATGTCCCAAGGGTCACATATGCGCTTGGGTAAAGTCCATGCCCAAATTCGTAGAGGAGAAGCAAAACCAGAGCCTGCAATAGCCCAATCTTAATAACACCGGCAATCTCTGCGCCAGTAAACGCCGATTTTATGGCCAAGTATTGCCTTGTGACTGCGGTCTCTTCCCTTGGTTCCTCACTTAGACTTTTGATACAGGCGAGGAGCAGTACCTCCTCTCCGTTCGGTTGAGCTTTTCGACGAAGTAGTGTCTCTTCTAGCTCCCGGCGAAGTAGAAAAGGAATCCATGCGTCAAAGATGTCCATGAAGGCTCCGACCCGCATGGATAGGTCGTTATCGTCGACGACATATTCTCGGAGCTCCGCTCCAATCGGGACATTGCCGTTGAAGGAACATGAAAAAAATGTTTGGAACAAAGGATAATCAAGAAACATAGCCACCGTAGATAGTGCCGCCCCCCGGGACGTACCAGAAGTTACAGGGATTACGGCCCGCTTGTGAGGCTTAAGGGAAGGGCCATGGATGCGATAGGAACAGCGATCGTGGGTCCTAGACTTAGTTCAGTGCCCTTTTCAGCAGGCGGGGACGGGGAGAGACGCGTAAACCCACTTCAAGCAGTAGGAGCATATTGGATAACCCCTATTGCATCTCTTTTTGCGTGCTCTGCAGTTGCTACACGCGAGGGGTGGCTTCATGGCTGCTATCGACCTATGAATTCTCAGCAGAGGCGCGAATTGAGAAAACAAATTTAAGTCCGAATCTACGACTCGGTATGGAAGCCCTTAAATCTAGCTTGAGGACTAGGGTTGTTGAGTTGAAGGCTAAGTTTGACTACTGGAAGCGCATTCTTCGCCCTCTGAGCCATACGTCAGCTTTGCTCGCACATTGCGCGCTATTTCGCAAGTGCCGTCTTAGCCGCATGTATGCATGCACGTACCTGCTTAAGCAGCCAGCAGATCGTAAGCGAGGTGACGGGATTAGAGCGGCCCTTAAGTTGGCGGTGCTAAGTGCCGCTCTAATGCCGCTCGCGTTTTCATACGAATCACAAGGCGTACGCCGGCGTCGCGACGATTGTGTGCTCCCGTCAGCTTCCACCCAGTTGTATAACTTTTGCGGTTTTTTGAGAAATCAGGGAGCCGAACAGCCGAGCTGCATACATTTCACTGCTAAACACCGCAAGCATCGCTTGCTCGGCCAGATCAACGCTTATTGTCGGACACCGAGTAGGTTCATCGCTGAAAGGTGGCGATTACCGGCAAGGCCGGCGTTGATAATAGTGAACTCATCGTGCCTCCAGTCTTGATTTTTCCTGTATAATAATCTATATAAGCCCTGCCGCCACGGCTTGTAGTCACCAGTCGTGATTGTTAGGCATGATATGCTCCTCATACCTTTAATCACCGTAACGTTCAGCACCCAGAAGCTTCAAGATATTCCATCTCGCGAAAGACTCTTTAGACAATGATTGCAACTGATACCATCAACATCACCTCCTGGTCGTGGGAGACCACTCGGGATGCGTGGGATCAAGTGCCATTGCCAATTTGGGCGACGATATCACTCTTGGTCAGTGTCACTTTCCATTGCAGAACTCTACTTCTTCACTGATACCTAGTAGGCCTTCATCAACGTCTTGGGTATATGCATCTATCGACTGACCTTGCATCCTCTTGCGCGGTTTCCCGGTCCGCCACTGGCAGCTTGCACCTCGTTCTACTACATGTACTATATCTGGACAGGCTACTTCCCACAGCACTGCGAGGCACTCTTTGCCAAATACGATACGATAGTCCTCCGTGTGTCGCCCAACCAAATCATCTTTAACGACCCGCAGGCATTGAAGGACCTCGTTGGCCGCTCCGACGTGTACAAAGGCCATTTTGCGCTGCGTGTGATCGGGTTCGCCGGTAACAATGTCAGCACCGTCAACGATCCAGCAGAGCATCGTCGTAAGCGCCGTATCTTAGCACCCGGTTTCAGCAATAGCGTTCTGGCGGAGCAGGAGCCCCTGATAATTGGGCCCCTTACCGACAAGCTCGTGGAGAAAGTGCACGATGCTCCGAATGGCGTCGTCAACCTCAGCAGCCTTTTCGATTGCGCAACAACTGATATAATAGGCGCCCTTTCTTTTGGCGCTAACTTCGGCATGCTAGACCAGCTTGAGAAGCATCCATTCTTGCATGTGCTGCCTGACGTCCTACGCTGGTCGGTTATCGTGCAGTGCATCCCCGAGTGGTTCCAGTGCATGACTTGGATCAATCATCGCGGTCCAAAGTGGGCGGTGCCAAAGCCTATGCGCGGCGTTGTCGACTTTGCTAAGTATCATATGGATGAGCGCAAGAAGCGCGATGCCGTGGAGACCGCGGAGGATAAGACGGGCCACAGGGATATCATGAGTGTTATAGAAGTGGGCAATGAAAAGTTCAGAGGCACTCCTGGGTATCAGCCGCTCAACCAATACGAGTTGCTCGGCGAAGCAACCACCCTCGTCGCAGGTGCGTTATCCTCTCTCCCGTGACAACAGACCACAATGCTGATAACTAGTCTGTTTGGGAGTTGAAGGGGGCGGGGATACAGTAGCTACTGCCTTGACCACGATCATGTTCCACCTCGGGCAGAACCCCGAAATTATGGAGAAACTATGCAAAGAGGTCCGCCAGACCTTTGAGACCTTTGACGCCATTGACAGTCACACAGTTGGGCAGAAGATCCCATATCTAGACGCGGTAGCGAACGAGGCGATGCGTGTCACACCGGTGCTGCCAGGTGCCATGTGGCGACGGGCTGACCACCCCCTCGTCGTCTGCGGCCATCCTGTACCCGCCGGGACTGACGCGGGGGCCATGCGCTGGTGCATTTTCCGCAACCCCAAATGCTTCCATGATCCGACGTCCTTCAACCCGCAGCGATGGATTGACGATAACGGCGACAATCTGGACGCTTGCATCCCCTTTGGTAAAGCCTCTGTTTCGGCCAGAACTTCCCGTCTTGCAGTACAGACGCTAACGAAGTGCCTCTGTCAGGTATCGGCCCACGGACATGTATAGGACGCAACATCGCCTGGATGGAGCTGAGACTTATTGTATCCAAGTTGCTATGGTCCTTTGATTGGACGCCTATAACGAAGGAGCTGAACAATCCTGATTATTTAGTCATGTACAGGGGACCTATGTTGATGAGAGCTACGGCGAGACCAGCCTGATTTCTGTGCTGTCCCCATCATTTTTACGCCACATCATGTCGGAACACAATGCACTGTGTTGTCTTGCTGCCCAACGCCTATTTGTACTGTGGTGTTTAGTGGTCTGCAGGTCGGTCGCGACGCAGCTGAATTGGACTCAAAATCGAAGATTGGACACTTTTGGATTAGTTCTAGCAAATCTCTCATAGCTGACCTCCGACCCTCCAACTATAAGAACACGCTATGCCTCGAGGAGCGAAACGCATCCTTTTCTGTCCCTCCTCTCCGTCAAGCCACAAACTCACTAGCAGCGATTTTGACAGCCATAGCGTCGAGACACTACAGCCACAGTTTACCTACAAGCGCCGATTGAGGTAAAAAAAAAAACCGCGATTGATTCGAAAAGAGTTATCAGTCGATGAAATAGACTGTAGTGGTCTCGTATAGGCTCCTAAGCATCCTTAAAGAAAGCCTTGAATGAAAGCATTATCGCATCCGCGCAAGAAGAAAAGAATCAACAACTCAAGATGGCAGCCGCCTTCACTTTTGGAAGTTTGGGGGACATCCTCGCCATTTGCCAGATTGGGGTCTCATTGGGAAAGGCCATTAGTGACAAGAGAGGAAGCGCGAAAGGCTACCAAGATTTCAGGAAGGACGTCGATTCCCTCGTTCAAGTACTCATGCAGGTATGCCAGAATCGCTGGCTCATTTCCTGGTCCACGACTAATCCTCTCTTCCCTCATCTACAGGTTGCTGCAACGTACGAACAGCGGGAGGTCTCTCCACTTATTGCCGATCTCGCCCGAACAACAAAGTCAATTGTTGATGAGTGCGGCACCATAATGCAGGAGGAGCTATCAAGGCTCCATTCGAAATACCATGACAGTCTTCAGCCAGGTGGATCGGGGTCCAAGCCGAGGGACACGTACAAGAAGGTGAAATTTAGCGTCACAGAGAGGGACAAGATGCAAGAGGCCCGTGAGAAGTTGAGGACTAGAACACAACAACTCTCCACATTAGTTACAATCGCAGCCCAGTGAGTTTGTATTCAGAAGATAACTGAGATTTAGCTGACTAGCGTCTTAGACGCACTTCTCAAGCCGACACATCTACAGTCCTGTCTCGACTGCAAGACATTGACAACGCTCTCGCAGAGAGCGCTGAACGCCATGAACAACAGCTCGAGACCCAAAACATGCAATCTGTTGAGGGTTATCGTCATGTTTCACGCCAAAGAATATTGAACGGTTTAGCCTTCAACGAGATGTCTATGAGATTCGACGAAGTCGCCACGGCCTACACGAAGACCTTTGAGTGGATCCTTGATGACAATTTTCACTCCAGAAGCGGAATATCGTTCAAGCATTGGCTTTCTTCTGGAAGTGGCATATTTCACATAGCAGGAAAGCCAGGATCCGGCAAGTCTACATTAATGAAGTTCCTCTGCAGCAACATCCGGACCCAAGAAACCCTTAACGGATGGGCAAGCGGAAAAACTTTGATATTCGCCAAGTTTTTCTTTTGGAAGCCTGGCAGGACTGTGCAAAAATCTCAAAACGGTCTGCTTCGGTCCATTCTTCACCAGTGTCTAAGTAGCTGCCCTGATATCGTCCCCCTGGTATTTCCAAGTATATGGAAAGAGGTTGAATCGCTAGCCGGCCCCGCCTCAGCAGCCGTGAGGTTTACGAATGACGACATTCATGCTGCTTTCGAAAAGCTTATTCATAACGGCGACCTCCTTTCGAGACATCGGTTTTGCTTCTTCATTGATGGACTTGATGAATATGAAGAGTCGGAAAAAGACTTCATTGACCTGGTTACCCTTCTTCACCAGTGGACTGAAGCAGCCCCACAAGATTTAAAAATATGTGTCTCGAGCAGAGAGTTAAATGCTTTTGAGATAGGGTTCTCGCCAGAGAGGCGCTACCGGCTCCAAGACTTGACTTGGAGCGACATGGCCAAAGTTATCAGCGGACGGCTTTACTTCCAACACTATTCGGCAGCACACTCTGATGCACGGATGGATCGATTGGCAATTCAAATACTTTCTAAGGCTCAAGGTGTGTTCCTGTGGGTGACGCTAGTCTTACGCACTGTGCGGGAATCTCTACTGAATGGGGATTCCTTGGACACGATCCAGAGGAAGATTGATCGGCTTCCTGCGGAGTTGGAGCAACTCTTTCAGCAAATCATCGATTCAATCGACCCTGCAGACCGAAATTTAACAGCTCAAACGCTTGGCATTGTGACATTCCCTGAAGCATTCGCTGATGCTGTGTCCGGGTTTCCTTGGTTCTACAATTTGTCTTGGTACTACTACCTTGACAATTACAACGAAGATCCAAATTTTGCGATGAGAATGAGACCTCTGAATACCGGGACAGGCAAAGAGGACTTTATGCATCAACAAAATGAAGCGCGGCGAAGGTTACATGGTCGGTGTAAGGGCTTGGTCCAAGTGATTACGGCAAGGGAGCAATTTCCCGGCTATGACCAGTACATCAGGGTCACTCACCGTTCTGTTTACGAGTTCTTGACCACTCCTGGCTTCAGCCAGAAAATCGGGTACCAGACAGACGACTTCGACGTTTGTAATCAACTCGGGCAGTCTTTTCTTGCGCAAATCAAGTCACTCAACCTCCAACAGCTATCATTTGGTGAAGATAGAGAAAAATTCTACACTTTCCTCTCTGGCGGGCTGCATACCGTTCTCACGTATGCACACGCTACTCAGCTTAGCTCCAAACGCTACTTCGAGCTCCTGGACGCCATTGAGGAAGTGTTGCGTCAATGTCTAAAGGAAGACTACCACGACTTCTTTTCAAATCACGTGAATCTTGTCCCCCTGGCAAGCAACGATTCCCGGTTACTTGTTCGGCCGATCATTGAAGGATACGAGCTTTCTATGTGCCACCTGGCAGCCTACCACGGGCTACTTCCCTACGTCCGCGAGAAGATCGCGCAGAATGGAATTCGCCTCTCAGACGGATTTGTGGGTATCAGCCTCTTGCACTGTGCCATCCGCGGAATGCACCACGTACAGTCTAAAACCAGTCTAGAGACAGTAAGAGCGATACTGGAACTGGGTGTCTCGCCAAATGACCCCCTTTATAGGAGTTCATCCCCTTATTCTAACCACTCTATATCTGCGTGGGTGTATTTTTTCAGCTACGCCATCGGAAGTCTTCAGGACAGCACGACCCAGCACCTAGTTGACTTGCTTTTGGCCTATGGAGCAGATGCGGCTTTGCGTTTTGGTGTTCATCCCGCTGGAGGTGAGCAAGGGGAAGGCTTGTGGGTGGAATATCGAACTGGTGGGCCTGATAATTCCGGCCCGATACCAGCGTACGTTCGGGAGGATTTGGGTGAAACCCAATTTCTCGACGAAACCATTTACCAGGAATATAGCCATGTTCGCGATTTTACACTTCCATCGGCACTATTCAACTTTCTTAGCCGGCGAGACGAGGAAAGCACCCCATTCCGAGCCCTAGTAGAACGATACTGGGCACAAGGAGATCAAACTTTGGCCCTCATTGATAGGAATCTCAAGGACAGGCAGCATGTATCCCAGCCATGAAGAAGAGCTTGAGAGGACTGTCACAAAATCGCGTGGAGGGTGGGAAAGACGTCTCTTTGCGTGCGTTTCAAGTTCAAATTCTGGGTTATAGAGACGGGAAATTTTAGAAATAGACAGTTGGGGATCTTGTCTTCACCGTGCAAACACGCGATGGGAGGCGATGGGAGGCGAAGTGGGGACGGCTCTAGCAGCGAGGTGTCACAGCCACTATACCTTTACGCAATAGGTAGCTCCCACGAGGACAGAAGAACCCTGTCGACCACCAGGCAATTCATCAGTCATTTGAGATTTTTTTCCCCCCACCCGTTGACATCTCAAGATTTCTGGTTATGATGTAGAACGCCTCTTTGGTTACGCTCAATTGGCTGTAGCCGTAGCACCGCATCGGGGCGCCCATGTGAGACAGCTCCGCCGTTTGCAAATTTGCAAGTCCCGGGTGCCTGGCATCGTAGAGCAGTTAGTTTGTTCTTTTTCGGTTTAAATTTCCTCATGTCTCACCGTGACTCGTGCGTCCCTGCTCCGAGAAACTGTGAAAAGTATGCCTACGATATGTTGGATAAGCCGATGCGCTTCGGATCTAAGGCTCGCATCCACCCCGTCTATCGGGATTTCTGATGATCAATAAATCAATATATCCACTTATATCGGGTACATATGAACATGCTTCCGGAGCTAACGGCACATTTCATGTGTACAACTGCCTTCTGGCCATTCGGGTTTGCTTGCAGAGGCCATCCACGGCCCCGTACGCAGGGCTGACTTCGCACGCATGTGAAATGGGCCAGTACATAGGCGTGTCAGGCCCCATTTGTTGTGTTATAACGGGCCGAAATAGAGAATGTACTAAAACCGATAAGTACGAGATGCACCCCCAAGGGCAAAGCGTGCAAGCTGCGTGCTCGTAACCTAAAGATGGTCTTGTTTCAAGTTTTCTGCCGATGGCTCTCTTTTTGCTCGCAAGGATCTCCCTAGTGGCCGGTATTTCAAGTGCAAACTGCATTCACGCTAGACCAGGCAGCAATGTGGCTATAGATGCGAAAGATGCAGCGTGGCAGAGTGAGCCTGCGAGCGGCAATCATGCTACACCGGCCGGGAGCCTGCGAGTCTACACCTCCAATACCACATCTACTCACGGTCCCACGAACATTCATGCCACGAATGCTTTCAAATCTGTCAATAATACCGCTATTCATAACAATCCTGACAGTACAGTCAGCAGTGCCGCTAGCAGTCTTTCCAGTGATGCCCCTGGGAGCATCGCTAGCAGCGACACCGCTAAGGCACCACAGAGAGTCGCACATGGACTAGGCCGTGTGGCCGCAGACAAACAGTTAATTAGCACCTCCACGCATCCCGAGATAAACAAGGCTGCCGCGGCCGCTATTAAAACTAGTAGCATTGCCCGCACAAGGTCCACTGCGAAATCCGCGACGCCAGCCACCTCACGTTGCTATTCCCCTTGCATAGTCGCTATAGCGCCGGCCTGTAAAGTTTTCAAAGGGAATGCCAAAACTGGCCACCAGTTCTATGAAGACGGAGACTTTGGGGACTATCTTGTTTCCTGCAGAGTCGCATATAGTGGCATCTCTTATGCAGACGCATGCGTCAACGACACCATGCTCTACGGAAACGTGCCACTCTCATCTGTCTAGTAAGTTTAATACTTGGTCACCGTCGAGATTTGACTGGCCCTCGAAAAGAGCTGGACTAATTGCCTCTATTCCCGTCGTTCCTAGCAACTGCCTTGCAAACCTTCCCTCCTGGTCTACTTGCGCATATCGGACATCCAGTGGGTGTCCGGCGGCTAAAGCGAAAGCAGTACCCACAAACGTTGTCAAAGATGGCGAATTCGAGGCAGCTAGTTGGAAGACAGCATGGAAAAGCTGGGGGGCCTTTGACCCATTCATTATCAAAAATACGAAAACGTTGAAACGCGGGGGAAAGCAGAGTCTGCAGTTGTATTACCCCAATACAGACGACAGAGAGAACGACATCTATCAAGTTGTCTCGGTACGACCGGGCAAAGTTTACGAGTTGAGTTACTGGTTTTACCAAACCAGTAATGTCGGAGATTGCTATCTCAGTGCCCTCTTTACGCCCGATACTGTCGATATTTACGGACCTGCTGGGCTTAGGGACGATTACCTCCTCAATGCGACCACACCCTCGCTAACCTTGGCTTCTCAGCCTGCAAAGCAATGGATACGGTCATCTACCACCTTTAAGACCACGACGTCATATGGATCGGTCGGAGTGGACATAATGTGCAACCCTAATGGAAGAGGGCCGGTGACAATTTACCTGGACAGTATATCACTTATCGATAAATGAGAATATGCTGAATGCCGAAGATTTCGCATACTGCACTCTGGCCATGGCATGCGTAAGTACAACGACGCACATGTTAGTACAGAAGCAAGATATCATTACTTATAGCCATCATTTTAATCAACAGCTATTGAATGTCTGCCCCCCACGTAGACACGATTCGCCACTCCCAAACTGGCGGAGTCGTGATTGATATTCCTTGTGATCATGGTATGCCCATGCTGCTCGGTGCCAGTAAATATATAGTGCCAACTAGCCTGTGCCCGGGGCATTTTGCTCATCGTTCCTGCGTCAGTATTTCAACGAAAGTGCGAGTCCCGTCTTAGCATTCCCAGCACCTTCTAAAGTCCGGCTTTGCCAAGAGGTTCGATGTTGCAGTAAGCAGGGGATCCCTTTTGAGGGGTTTCATTCGATGCCAACACGCAGTGGGGGCGTCGAGAGTTCCAATAGTGAATGGGGAAGCTGCGGCTCGTCTTTTTTTATTTGGCCGGACGGCAAATTAACGCTGGGCGACACACTGCTGCCGGAAGGCCTAAAAAGTTGTCTCGTTGGCCAGTTTTCCTAGCAAGGAAATTTGGCAATTACTTATACAATCGCCACGGCCAAAGAAAATCGAATGGTCCATTGCTAAGTGAAATATTGCCAGCATTTGAAGATTGGCACGACATCTAAAAAAATATGCCCGAGGCAACTGGTTCATTCTACAATTTCGTCCCATGATAATCGCATTGTCATGGAATCACGATGGCGGCCAGGCCAAGCACTGAAGGAGCCTACCATGCCGAGGCAAGCGCTGGCAGGCGCGTGAACGGTTTCACCAGGCTGAAACCAATACAGCTGGCACACTGCATGCCAATACATTTAGGTTGCTATTCGGGCTTGTGATAAGTGGGACTGGTGGTGGGTGGACATTGGGCAAGGCTTCCGGATGGGTAGACCGATTAGGTATCCGGTGGGAACCATCTGAATACACCACACAATCGCACAAGACACGAACGAACAATCAGGTCGAGGCCTCGGCTCAACTTGAGATGGTCATTATTGGGACTTTTCCCCTCTGTTCAACAGCATCATTGGATACAGCGTTGTCATCTGGCGTACGTTGGTTGCGCTCAGTAATCTTTGGGTTACTATATCCCGACTATCCCAATGGTGCGATGGAGACAGATCCTTCTTTGACCGCCTGTCCAGTGTATTACTCTTCTTTATGCCCTCGGTCAGATCATTGCTGTCGTAGTGGGAGGAGGCACCCGCGGCACAGACATGCCTTGCCACGAATGGGGCTGACTTAAGTTCACTGGGCGGCGCTGCCAAGAGAATTAGGCCAACGCAACTTGGGGGATATCTACACCTTGACGTCGATGTCGAGTTACAACGCTTCTCTATCTTACCCCGCGTTTCGTTCCTGGCGCGAAAACTCGCATGCCTGATAGCCAACTTGTTCCTTTTGAATGCTATCTCCAGTGTACCACACGACGTTGCCCTCCAAATATGGCTTCCGAAGGTAAGCACCATTGTCTTTGCAGCGAAGGATTCCCTGCTCTATCCCGGCCCCACCTGCTATCCATTCGCGTGACAGCGCTCACACTTGGCACCCGAGCAACGTTACCTGGTCTGTCCGCCGGGATGGTGTCGTTTTTTAGGCAGGTGGAGCTCACTGCCAAGGGAAATAGGTAATTGCAACAGTTCGGAGAGTAGATGGTGTGCTGGGAGCACGCCGTCGCGATAACTGTGGATAGGCATCATCACGGTCAGAGATGGATTAAGCTAAAAGGGCGAGAACCCTCCTCGAGATGAAGAAATATTCGGAGCCAGAGCTTTTCAGTGCCAGGAACGCACGCTTGCCTTACACTCCCTCCCCAAGACCGCTTCGTCTTGACCACAACACTCCTTTACTTGTTTCCCCAGCTATATATCCGTGACCGGCTTTCACAATGCAGCAAGCATTCGCTACCTTCCTTGCCCTCTCTCTGGTCTCGAGGGCCGCGGCTATGCCCAGCCCCGGCCACCACGCACTGCAGGCCCGCAGCCTCGCCCAGAGCCTTGCACCCCAGGGCCTAGCCACCAGGGCCATTGACTGGGTCGGCGGCACGTGCGGCGGCAACACGGGCTATGTCTGCGCAGACGGTTACTGCTGCTCCCAGTTCGGCTTCTGCGGACAAGGCCCTGAGTACTGTACTGGCTCTGGCGGCGGCTCCGGTGGTGGCTCCGGCGGTGGTTCAGGAGGCGCCATCACGTGCACGTCACGCGTGTTCTACTCGGGGGACGGCTCGACCGGCGCCGGCTGGCCCTCGCAGGACAGATGGGCCAGCTTCGGTAGCCTGTGGAACGCCAACGTCGGCACCATAGGCATCTCGTGCACGCAGTTCGGGCAGGCCAACAACTCGCCCACCGAGACAGCGCAGCTCCGCAACGCCATCACCAGCGTCGCGGCCTCGTCGGGCGTCGACGCCCGCTTCATCCTGGCGACGGTGATGCAGGAGAGTAAGGGCTGCGTGCGCGTGTGGACCACGTCCGGCGCACACCCAAACCCGGGCCTAATGCAGGACCACAACGGCATTTACACGTGCTACGGGGTCAACCCGTGCCCGGAAAGCTCCATCATCGGCATGATCCGGGAGGGCACCACCGGAACCTCGTCCGGCGATGGGCTGCTGCAGATCTTGAATAGGCTGACCACCACGGGCGCACAGAAGACCTACCAGGCCGCGCGTGTGTACAACTCTGGCAGCTTGCCGGCTGATGGAAACCTGAGCAACGGCGGTGCTACGAGCACGTACCCTTCGGACATTGCCAACCGCCTGACTGGCTGTGTCTTCTGATCCGGCAGTCTTTTGCCCTCTTTACTATTGACACAACCTTGTTTCTTTCTTGAAATATACCTTCCCTTCTCTTCGTACTCTTTCAACTTCTTCATGTCTATACTTGTTCCATATCTGTACATATCTGCACTCTGTAAATACATATGATGCATTGCTTTGCTATGCATAACAAAGTTTTAAGCAATGAATAAACGGGTAACAGTGACCACAAGTTCTAGTTCTAACGCCAAGCTACCTGAGGCAACCTATATAATAATCCGTAACTTACCTCACACCTTTTTTACTATTCGCCACATATTTGAGTCCAGATTTATCGCTGAGCCAGGCTAAACACCTAGGTAAATCGCCGCCACACTTCTTGATAGACCCTACCCCGGCAACCCTACTGCTTCCGTCTTGGAATGTGACCGCGTTTTGCTTATTCGTGTGGTATTAGTATCACGGTAATCTTGCCTTGGGTCGATAACCACCCTAACATGAAACTTGTGTGGAGCGTTAAGGAAAGTGCTGCGCCACTAACCAAAGCAGTGGGCAAGGTTCTGGCTAGGGTCTCCGAAAGCGATGTGCGGATGGAGCCGCATTGGCGTGGTGGTGCCGAGGGAATGTGCGACGATGCTAGAGCCATGGTTGTGGCTGCAGCGAAACAAGGAGATGCTAAATTTGAGTTTGAAGCGCACAACTATTTCTGCTAGTGACGAACTTTGGAAGGGGGTAGAATTCGGATGTTACTGATGGGAATCCTCAATCTGGGCCGCGAACAACTACCTAGTTGATATTTGCATCTGGTTTTTACACAGGCGAATAGCCTTTAAAACTGCAAATAGGGTGCCTCATTTTCTTAGCCTGGCAGTGATCAGTCAGTACTCTGACACATAGACCATAACCATAATCATCTTAAACTCCGAAGGGGCTTTCGGGCACCTCAAAGATGTAGTTCGAATTACCTTTACTAGAAGATAGAGGTTGCCAGCTGAAGATTACCAGCAGAGGGGCGTTCTAGTGCCCCTGAACCGAAGTAACCTTTTAAAAGAACGCGTAAATATTCCGTTAAATCCGCAGCTACAGCATCTCTGTGGAAGTCATACGCCACGAGGACCATACTTTCTTCAAGAGTCGGCAAGGAGCATGTTGGGCCAAGACTCGAAGCTTCAGCTGCATGCTCTTGGTCTACTTCGGCTGCTACAAGTAATTTGGCTGCATCTGATCGATTATGCTGTGTAGTTGATGGTGTGTAGTTGATGGGATACATCACTGGCGACAAGAAACACTTTCCTAGCCCCTACCTACTAGAAGTGCGGAAAGAGGTTCTAGGGACCAGCGCGACAGAGCCAAGTCACAAGCGCAGAGCAAGTCCCAAGAAACTGAGTGCAGCAGAATACGGAGTGGCTATAAATCGTATTTTATGGAAATGAGCTGCCTGAATAGAACAAATGGCATATGAGATGGAAGTCGAGTCAGCTCAGGTGGCCTGAATTATTGGTAGCTGCTCACTACCATGACAACGTGTTCCCCGTGCAGACTATAGCCAATCTGCAGCGGTGCCACTGCTGTTGGTACAGCCAGACGGCGTGGTTTCAGCCGGCCCTCTAACGAATTTGATAGCCGCGCACTGTGTTTATCAATATCTGCTCGCATCCACAGGGGCTGGACCGCACACTCGGCATTGGAGGGACAAGAGTCAACCCGTACCTGATACAAGTCACCATCCGGACCGTGTTGAATAACCTGGAGGACGGCGTTCTCCCCAATCCAATGTTCAGGCCCGGGAATTTCGGGCTCGTAAAAGTCGCCAACCCCGGTCTGGTGTAGCACTCGAGTCAAATTGACCCATTGATCTAAGTGATGCAGCTTCGCCGCCTTGAACTCAAAGCCACGTTGAGGTTGGTGGTCAGGACCCCGACGGCGCCGCCCTTGATCGGGAAATTCGTGACATTGGTGCGATCGGTGGCGTTAAAGCCACCGCAGGGCGAGTCAGCCTCTGCATCATCATCAAACCCCAGGCTCGTGGGAATCTGGAGAACGAAATGGGCCCAGGCCGGTGAAAGGGCGGACAGGAGGAGTGACAGCTTCATCTTATCTAGGTAATAGGGGGTGCAGCTGTGCGCAACAGGCTGCACGAGGGCAAGGATGAGGGAGACTTGGAGTGACCAGTTAAGGAAGAATGGGGACTATCGTGTGGGCATTTACACTATATAGACATCTAAGGCAGCGCTAATAAATTCATCCGGCCGGCTTACTAGGGTGTCATTGCGAAGCCGACCCAAGAAAAATACACATGCACCGTGCTCGGCCCAGAGACGCGGTCTTGTGTCCGAAAACTGGCCAGGGTTGCGTCTGCCCCGAGCGGGGGCCTCCTGCAATATCTATTCCTGCTGGATTTACCCTTGGTCGAGCATCCCCAACCTCATCAGCATCTTGCTGATATAGCAAGAGAAAACTTTCCATGGCCGTAGAGTAAAGTGTAACCACCTTTAGAAGCTACTTGTTCTTTGCTACCAGTCTATGTTCCATTCATCAAGGACACCCGTAAGAGCGAACTGCAGCACCGATGGCCAGGTTGACAGGGCTTCTCGGCGCGCTTTATACGGCTTTGTGGGTGATACTGGATTAAGTTTACACGCCTATTGTAACAGCTTCACAACGATGTGTGCCTCGTGTACTGGTTCCCCGCACGAAGCCTTTGCCAAGTACAAGTCCCAGCAAAGGCACGGAGCTTCCCAGCTTCTGCACTTTGCCAAAAACAGATCGATCCAACAACCCAGATAGGGCGCCCATAGTGTGTTCCAATGGAACGGGCTAGATCTACCGCCAGAATAAGCTTTGGTACCTGATAGCGATTTTGTTGGGATCGATGCTGGGGGGCCTGACACATCCCACCATGTAGCAACCCGGTTATCAAACACAACCTACCTTCTACATTGGAGTCACATGGAGCCTTCAGTAAGCAAATCAATGAAACGTAAATATAGACTAGGGCACTGGCTACACAAGCAGGGCATCTGGACTTAGAAGGAGATGCGATTGGGTAAACTCATCGCACATCATTATATTGATTCAGCCCCGGACGGCACCTTTCCTTGCATCTTGTAGGCTACAGAAGGAAGTGGCTGGAGGGACCTGGGTGGGATGGGCGAACCAACTTGCACGACAAGGTTAAAATACCCAGAATGGGGAGGGGGGGACATCTCAATCTATTGCATGATATGTTAGCCGATCAAATAAAACGGAAGCATCCAGGTACATATGAATGGCGGGATCATCGATTTTAATCAGCCTGTGGTTATGGTGTATTCGCGGGCAACGCCACGAAGCTTTCAACCGAGGTACGGCCGCGAGCGACGCGATCCGAAGAACGCAATCCGAGGTCAGAGGTAGTACATAGTAGGCCGTAAAGGGCGCAAAAAATGCGAATAATTGCGCAAATTTGAGAAAGATCTTGCTCACTGGGACACCACAATTTGAGCTCTGGTGTACTCCGTATTGCCTGTATATTTCAGCCCAAAAGGGAGGGAACCGGCTACGCCAGGTTGGGAGCTATAGGTAATTATACGAGCCGAGAAAACTCCTCCACCTTCTGTATCAAGACCAATCGGGTAGTATTGTGGCGTTGCCAAGATTTCGTGGGTGAAGTCTGTGGGCACGATCATGATCAACCCGTCAAGCATTGGACCTTGTTGCGTCAAAGTTCCGTTGCTGTACAAACACCTCCAGTCTGTCCTGCCACTTTTATTGTCCTGTGCCAATCGGCCAGCTTAATCGGGCGACCGGGCTGAGAAGAAGGTCAGAAATTTATTTTAACCTACCGTGCACTTCTGTTAACTCCAGCCTGACGGACGCTTCCGTAGGCCGATGTTCTTTGGGGCTAGTTGCGAGAAACATAGCATTGCGACACTCAGTATTAGATAGATGCAACTATATATAGCCCCTTGTCTGTCTCAAATCCTCCCTCGGCGAATCTATCTGTTGCTATAACTAAGAAATAAATTGATCAGCAAGATGATTGCAATTAGGATTGCAACTCTGCTAGCAAGTCTAGGGCTGCTTCCATCACCTGTCCTTGGTCATTTTGTGCTCCAGATTCCCGCAAGCCTTGGCTACGATGATACCAATGAAGCAATGGCGCCTTGTGATACATTCGACCCAACTACCCGGAATCCCGTTACCAATTGGCCCGTCGGTGGCTCAGCTATCAGTGTTATTACCACGCATACCAGCGTGCTCTGGGACTACAATGCAGCTCTTGTCAGTAATACATCCAACTGGATTCGACTAACAGCCACGGCACTCAACCAGACCGGCGTTGGGTTTTTCTGCGAGCCACAGATTCCAGGAATCACCGCCTGGATTGGGCAGCCAGTCGTGCTGCAGGTAGTGCAACATGCACCAGACGGTTTGCTGTATCAAGTATGCGAAGAGTCCCATCCGTAGCCTGCCGAGCATCTAAGGCTGACCAAAAAAATTTAGTGTGCGGCTATCCAGTTCGTCGCAGGTGGGCCAGCGGCAACGCCATCAGGATGTACAAACTCGTCGGGGCTCACAGCACACTGGACTTGACAGGATCCTGTTGAAAATGTACTATCATCATTGAAATTGAAGAAAGGCACTGATCGGATGGAAGTAGGCTAGGTGCTGGGAGCCCGGATCGCTTTTCTCACAGCTACAGCGGCAGACGAGAACTAATCGACCTTCTTCCACTCAATGGGCTGAGATTTAAGATTCGCAACATTAAAGCGAAGGTCGATACTCAAACTCCTGAACTATTGCCCTAGAGCTTTTGTGTTGCACGTGAATACCTCTTGCTTTGATTTCTGGCTAGCCGAGGGATGAGCGATGAAGCCAGATTTGGCCCCGTGAGACCGTGGCATGTTTATCTACCAGCCCCGTCTCTCCCCAACGCTTATGGGAAGTTCGGCGCCGGTGAGTAGCCACCTTCTCAAACCATCAGACATCTCGGCGCAATGGGCGAACTAAAGGAGCCAGGAAGCCAGCAGCATGGCAAGTGCCCATATGCCCGAATCTTTCGACACCACATTAATTCCAGCCACAGCTTTGGAGGTGCTAGATGGTGCTGCATTTTGTCCAGTAGAGGAAATTGAAGCATTCGGCGCTTTTGTTGGGAGACTCGACGCTGCTGTCGAAGAACTCGCACTCTCTGTTCCTGGTATGAACTGGGCGGTCACCCCTGATGCATTCTTACACGAGCCTGGAACCGTTGCAGCAGGGCCCTCCACGAAACGAATTGCAGCACACTTGATGCTAGTAGTTAGCTGTGATGATGAAAAATATCGATGTCACGTTGTCTTTTCTTACCTGATACAGTGCTCCATCAACGGCATGCTGTACTATCTGGAACGCAGCATCCTGGCCGACCCAATCTTGAAGGCCAGGGATCGAGGTAAAGCAGATACTACCGAGCCCTCCTTGCTTGATCATAGGTACCATCGGCTTCAGTTTGCTGGTATCGTTGAGTAGTGCTGCATTGATCTCCCACTGGGCTTCTGGATGGGTTGAGAGCACTTGGACCGGCCCACCGGTGATAGGCCAATCCGTAACTCCCGTGCTTCGAGTGGTGATGTCGTACCCCCCGCAGGGCGCTGTACCTTCATTCACATCTGAGTATCCTATGGAAGTGGGTACCTGGAGGACGAAATGCGCGTTGCTGCGGGCTGAAAGGGCCACCAAACTGGTGCAAAGTAGAATTCGATGGGCCATCATTACACTTGTTTCGACCAACAAGACGTGCTTCTCTTTGGGTAGCAAGAAAAAGAAAAGGGGAATGTAGAAGTAGCTATATCAGATGCGGGCGGATCTAGGGGCCATTTCAAATCTCACGATAGCCGCTATGGACTACTCAGCTGCGCCTAAGCTCTCAAATCATGGAGCGCGGCCCCAGGGACGTCGCTTTGCAAGGCTACCACCACTGAAAGACGGCTAGGCCTACCAATAGTCGTCGGCGTCGAAAGATTCTGCTCAAATTATGAATTACATGTGCCAACGTACGTTGAATGCGCCATTAGGGATGGAAGCTTGGTCGAGCCGTGCTATCAATTCTCGGGAACAATATCACCCAATTTTCCCAAAGCGACGAGACGACCAACAAGACAGAGGGCGCCCCTCAATCCGGAAGGTGAGAAATTATGAGCGAGTTTTGATTTAGCTAGGCACTGTACCGATCTTACCCATCAAGGCGTCGAGTCCCTCGCAGTTGGGGTTGCTCGGGCGCTGCATGCATGTTGGCGTGAATCACGTTCACCTCCTTACTTGTTCGGACGAATATTGCTCCAAGAGGCGGAAGGCTGGTCGGTGTCCGGTGAGTACGGGCCTTTTGAAGTCATCTTTAACCGGCCTGCAGGGGAAATACGACAAGAACGGGCTGCCATCCGTGCCGATGCTTGAAAACTAACCCTGGTCGGCGGCTTGGGTGCAATTACAAGAGAGATTGACCATCGAGCTGAAGAGTGCGTTTTGGATAGCCAACCAGTGTCGCAAGCTCGGTCATGTTCAAGGAGAGTGGCGCGACACATTTGGGCCAGGTGCCTGGCCTTTCTTTTTGCCCCATCCTTTGGGTACTGATCTCTTCTTAGCTCAGCTCTGCTCTTGCAAGCGGCTAACCACACACTGATTTTGCCTTATTAAAAGGAGTCATCGTCCCATTGAATGCCATACCACCAAATATCATTATCAAAATATCACAAATACCTCCGAATCTTCATCTAATTTTTTATAGGATCGAGGATTGAGCGCAGGTTTCGACTATGTACCGCACACTCTTTCTTGGTCTCTTAGCTGCCGCCGAGGCACATTTCGTGCTCCAGATTCCCACAAGCTTGGGCTACGATGACGCCAACGAGGCCACTGGTCCCTGCGATAATTTCGATCCTACTAATCGCAATACTGTGACTGATTGGCCTGTTGGAGGATCTTCCATCGGTCTCTTGTCTACACACCCGGTCGTGACATGGGAGATTAATGTTGCGCTGTTGGGCAGCGATTCCCTCAACTGGGTCTCGCTCGTGCAAAATTTCGACCAGACCGCTGGTGTCGGTGAAGTCTGCTTCGCGGGCATCCCCGGATTTGAAACATGGATAGATAAGCCGGTAGTCTTGCAGCTCAAGCAGCACGCTCCGGATGGGATACTCTACCAGGTGAGTTCGAGTTCTGCATCAACCGCGACTTCATCCTGTATTACACCGAACTACTTTTGTCTCTAATATGCACCACTAGTGTGCCGCTATCCAGTTCGTCGCCGGGGGTGCGAGCCCTACCCCGGCCGACTGCACGAACACTTCCGGCGTGAAGGTCAACCCAATTATACCAGCTCCTCCGCCGGGAGGCTCGAGTTCGACCTCGACCCCACCTTCGTCGACTGAAACCTCTACCACCACAGGAGCGACCTCGACTTCGAACCGCGAAAGCTCTACTACTCCTTCAAGCGGTTCGTCATCTTCCACTACCATTCCACCTACCACGGCCACGGCTACTCCCTCAACTACATCTTCCCCTTCCTCGCCTTTCAGCACCTCTAGCAAACCTTCAGCTGCGTCGTCCCCATCATCGAGTACCAGGAAGCCAAGCCACTCTAGGAGGCTAACAGAGTCTTGCACAGGCCCGGGATCTACCACAAAGTCCAGTGGAGGTACTGGTGGCAGCTCCACCAGTCTTGCTAGCAGCGGTACTGGAGGCGCTTCTAAGACCGCCATTGGTACAACGAAGCCGAGTGGTACGTCGGGGTCCGGAACTAGCTCCTCAAGTTTATCTACGCCCTCCAGCGTGGTGACTGCCGGTGCAGGTATATTGCAGGTGCAATTGGCTGTGGTAGGCGGCGGTGTGCTAGCAGCAGCCTTAGCTCTTTAAACAGGCAACCTTGGGGATAAGTTGGGACATTCAACTATAATTTAGCTCTATAACCCTTCCACGACCGATTTGCAATTAACGCGTCTCTTTAACAAGTCCTTCCCGCAAAGAGCTAGTGCCACTTCTGAACTAGAGGTAAGCATACGTCCCTAGCTGTCGCGATCCCCACAGGGCCTGTTGTTAGGTGGACACTATCGGTTACCTTTAGTCGGAGCTCCCCTTATCTGATTTTACCTGTTTCCCTCCTTTTCTCCGTAGATTTGTTATATTCGCCCAATAGGTGAAACCGAGTGGAGTAAACTCCTGGCACCTTCACAGTACTAATACTCAGAGATTTCAAATATACACGGTAAAACCTCCGCAAGATCTCAAGCCTGGGGCTGCACACTCATTAAAAAAAAACCGTAAATCCACATAGCGGATACCATACCCAGCATCCTCAAGCACAAAGACAATCCAGTAATATCCACAAGTTAAATCTACGTTAACAGGTGCAGCTCTTGGTCTATCACAGGCAAATATTCCAACAGGCATTCAGTCACAATAACATACCATCGCATTGAGGTAAGTTATCCTTAGACACTAGCAACCCTAACCCTAACCCTATCCATAATTCTACAACAAGCTTCTAGCCTAGGGGTAATAAAAAGTAGTAGCAGTTAACTATATATGTTGGATTGCCACGCCATCACATATAAAGCTCCCTATATAAAAGCTCCATATATAAAACACTGACCACAGTTGAAGTTGAACCCTCAACCTTACGGTTGCTTACAAGCCCCGTTACGACGGCTACCCAACTAAACCGTATGCATGTATCCGTACCATACCTTACTATCCATTAGCCTCGACCGTAGCCAAACCTATATAGTTGACCACATCCCCACACATGTGGGCATATGGTCAAGCACGCATGCTATTCCAATACAATACGCTACATTCCACTTGCTCGTTCCCATACTATTTACGCTTGTGCTCTCAAATCTCGATCAATCCTTACGCCTTGGCCACCATTTTGATCCTGACGATCAGCCCATTACAACGGGCTATATCTCATCCTCGTACAGCCACAATTGACTCCACAATCGAGCAGTTTACCTCCCTGCTTGATATTCTCATACGGATCCCCGCACGAAGCTCTCGTCGACGATCCGGTCCTCCCTGCGATCCACCAGACCCTACGGCATTTTATATATTTTAAATATTAAAATAAATAAGTAATTCAAACCTTATATTTGAAATTTTTTATATTCAATCCTTTATAAATTAAAGTAGGAAACTAAGTCTTTATTAACTAGATTTATTTATAAATAAATATTAAAAATTTACTGGACGCTTGGTTGCCTTCTTGAAATTGAATAATTTCCTGTGGCCTCTAAAGAGAATTCTCACATGGATAGAGACGACGTGCAGGGGGCAGGTTCAAGGAACGCTGGGTTCGTAGGCGGGCCATGTAGTGTTACTACAATGCATTCTGTCCCAAGCTGCTGGGACTGAAAGCTAGAGGGACTGAGACTAGATAGGGTGGCTCTAGATTCTCTGTTGTAATCGTCGGCACACAGTATAGCCTGGCCAGAGTCAGTGGACTTTTATTGGCTAGTAGATTTTGAGCCCCTGCACCAAGGCCACGGGGAGAACATCAATGAGAAATTTTGAGCAGGATACTGCAGCTTGTCTACAAATCGGCAGTCGCCCATTACCCATCCACTTAGGAGAGTTCGGGCACCTCTCCAATAAGATAGCAGCGATGAATTTTCACGTCTTGGCGGCGATGATACCGACACGGGAGGCTGCGAAGCTAATAGGACCTAAAGCCGCCCGTTTTTTTGGCGAGGCTTTTGTCGCTTGGGAATCACTAAAGGAGGCGTGCGCGGGTAGCTCGACCAGTTGAGTCACTGATTCTTTGTGTCCCTGGTATCGGCGGAGCTTGCTGCCGGTAGCTACTTTAGCAACTCGTCTTTCCATAGCCAATTATGCTTCCGAGGGTCTCCGCGATCACAGCTTCCTAGTATTTGCTGCTAAAGTCTACGACCCACAGTAGATGAAAGGCTCCGCTCCATCGTGTTGGGGACTAGAGAAGAGAAGCGTAGGTGCGAGTGGTTAACTGAAACCAAGCGAGAAGGCTTAGTTTAGTAATGGCATGAGCGATTGCTACCCATTTACCTGAGAGCTGGAATCTGGCTGCTTGTCGCCCATTATATACTGGTGGTGTTTAGGCGATGAGGTATGTAGCTGGATTGGCTGCGGGGAAGAAAGAGAAGTGGCTTTCGAAAGAGGAGAGGCACCTTTGCATGCAAGCCTAGATACATCTCGTCCTTGCTCTCTCTATTGGACAATGTGGATCGAGTGGGCCCCACCCAGCACCAGTGGCGTTATGAAATGCGCGCAAATACTCGCATTTTTTCTCAACGTTCTCCCATATCCAATCAATATCTCCTTCAGATTCGTCTTGTGAGGTGTTGTATTCAAGTGAATTTGGGGATCCGAGAAAAGCCAAGATCATCGCCACGACCGCCTGAAGCCTAAATGACTAGGACTACACCTAAGTGAGCTGATACCGTAGCCCTTTTCTGTAAGAATATAAAACCGGTTCATGGTTTAGCGGGCAGACAGTTTGGTTTCTGTTTATTGCGTGACGCCGCCAAGAAAGGGATAGAAAATATGGAAATGTCATTGCGCCTACCGCACTGGACCGCTCCACGAGCGACTCTAAGTCACAAGCCACCGCCGAGACAAATTATTTTCGTGGGGCTGTAACAATGGTTGCCAAATTCTACCAACCAGTCGCTAGGCAGCTATAGAAGTCTGCTCCTTGGAAACTTATTCGCCTTTGCAGTAGGCAATTCGCCGGCTATTTTCCCCAGCTTCCTCACCGGCTTCCCTCTGTCCTGTCCCTATTCGACCTCAGATGAGCTATATATATACGTGATGACGACACTCAGCACAGTTCTACCGGCCTCGAAGGATCTAAGTAGTGGTCCGATTAAAGATGAAGAGGCTGCATCACCTAAGTGGACAGGGCCTCCAAGAGGTGCTGAAGACGGGTTGACGAGTAGATTTATGCAAGGGAGCCTTTCCCCATAAATGGCTAGGTCAAGCCAAGCCTTACCCTGAGAATCCACCGGCGACTTTTCGGGGATATTCTATAAAGTGCCCTATAATAGCTTCGTTCAAGGATTTGAGGCATACCATTTAAATGAAATGATGAGAGCTACTGGTATCGAAGTCTATCAAACATAAAGCCTAATCCCCAAGTCTAAGCATCATGAGCCAACAAGATCCCGAACGAGAGCTACAGAGTCTCTACCAGAGTGGAGGCTCATCCGCCACCACAGAACAAGAGCGGCTCCAATATATGCGGCAGATCTCGATCCCTCTTGCGACCCAACTGCTGAATCAAATCGGACTAGACGAAACTACGACGGCGTCTTTTACCCTAGCTGATAGTGGTTGCGGATCAGGGATCGTCGCAGAAGTCTTGCACACTCGCATCAGCCAGGACGTTCTGGCTCGGAGCAAGGTTTTATGTGGCGATGTCGTCGCTCACCAAGTAGAATTCGTCAATGACATGATTAAAAAATCCAATTGGGTCAATACAGAAGCCAGAATTATGGACGCACAGGTGGGTTTTAGAGTGCATCTAGAAGACGATTTGGGAGTTAACGGTGTATTAGGACACGGCACTTGATGCGGCAAGTTTCAGCCATGTTACTATGAACATGGTGTTGCTCGTAGTCCCGGACTCGAAGAAGGCTCTTGCAGGTTTGTATTTTGAACTCTAGCTTTTGCTCAAGGCAAGATGTCGGACAATAACAGAGAACCAAACAGAAGCTATCCGTATCCTGGAGCCTGGAGGAATACTTGGATTCACGGCGGGGCATCGAGACAGCTCTGGATGGGGATACGAACTCGAATGCGCGTTTTTGTCTTTTCCGTTCAAAGCCCCATATGTCAAGCGGCTTCAAGCAACCAAATGGGGTGAATGGTACGATGTCAACTGGATCAGGAGGACCCTTGAGGATACGGGGCTGGAGGACGTCAAAGTGGAAGTGTTCTCGACCCTCATTCGCATGGAAAATGCGGACTACTTTGTAAGTAGGAACGCGATGATGATCGAGTGGGTGATGAACACAGACTGGAGTGAGGAGCTGAGAAAAGAACACGGGCGGGACGAAGTTTTTGAACTTATCAGACAATTCCTTGATCGCAAGTACCAGGGTCGGCCATTCGACCTCACCGTAACTGCAATCATTGCAAGCGGGCGGGTTCCAAAGAAGGTAGCATAACCACAAGAATTGCCGCGAGGGTCTTTGATCATCATATAACAGCGACTTTGTTTGGCTCTATTCTATTTTTACTCTATCGCTTAGTGGGTCGTACTTTTTCTGCATTATCGCCTGAGTGACGTAGCTTCTAGTAAATATTTTAGCACGCCTCTGAGCTGGTGTTAAATCCATATAGAATAAGAGGATTAATCGAGGCGCACAGCCGTTTTCACTCCGCACATATGTTTATCTACACCTGTTGTTAAGCTCACCTCTACTTGTAATTACTTTGCATCCCTAGACTCCTATTTAACTAAAGCTCCACTTACTGAGGGGGACCCTAAACTCACCGGACCGGTGGATTTAAATATTTTACCAGTCTGGTGAAAATTACATAAGCCTGGACCCTAACCCTGGGATCCCCTACATGGAAGGGGGGAGGGGGATGGTCTGCAAGTACTACATCGCCATCCGGGAGCGATGAAATCGGTGCCAGTAATTTTATGTTGTTAAAAAGTGGAACCTTACTTGAGCTAAGCTACCTGAGGCAACCTATATAATAATCCGTAACTTACCTCACACCTTTTTTACTATTCGCCACATACTTGAGTCCACATTTATCGCTGAGCCAGGCTAAACACCTAGGTAAATACGCCGCCGCCTTTTGAGCACCAAAAAAGGCAGATTTCGCACAGGAAAATCGGGCTTTTCTATACAAATATGTTTTAGTATTGTTTATGTCGCATATGTTGGATATCCATCCCTAAAACGGCAGTCTGGTGTCTAATAAAGACAATAGAACCTGACCGATTCCCTGCCGCAAGACACGAAAAGTGAGCGGGATGACGACATTGTCCTCATGGGGGCTTACTAACCGCGGACCGACTTCTTACGATAGGCTAAAAGTGCAGTGCCGCGGTATGGTTCAAAGATGGGCTTCACTTTTACCTAAAAGGGTAATCAAACACCATATAGAAGGACACATCCGGCAACGTGAAGGCGAAGTAACGATGAAGAGTAGTATTCATTAAGCATGCACGGCAGCGACAGGAAAGCCAAAAGTTGCGGCCGGTCGGAACATAGTAAACTAGCCTGCGTTATATTCCTGCAAGCCAATCCACTCGGGGATTGGTGGTACTGTCACTGTCATCGCCATTGTGGCCACCCTCTGCTTCGCCGGGCAAATGTTGAACCGTGTCGCCGCTGTATTTGCCGACGAGGTCAAAGATTCCGACGCCTCGGTGCTGATTGCAGGCTGCGTCGGAAGCGGCCATCCCGGACGGCTTTTCCACCCATTTCCCGACATCTCGCTGCGCCTTCTTCTGGTTGATCCATACCCGCATGCTATTGTATTAGGGGTCGACATAGATGATGTCGCAGAGTCCGTCGCGTCCCAATCGGCGATGTGCAAATCGCGTCGATCGACCTGCTGGCCGACATAGTTCGTATCTGGTAACTCGCTCCCCAATATGGCGGGTTCGATGGGAATGTACCGCTGAAGCTTTCGTACAGTATCATGTGACTGGTAGAGTGCACCCATATATAGACCATGGCGCCATTGGAGTGGCCCAGCATGTTACAGTGGCGATCGCCATCCGCTTGTTTGACGCTCAATGTTAGCAATCGGCCAGGCGACCCTGCTAACCTGCACTAGTTCAAACCAGCTGGTTCAGAAGAGGTACTTACCCTTCAGCTTGGCTCCGCCGCCGCCCAGATTTTGCCAGGCGTTAAATCGATAGAGTGACGTGCCTGCTTTAGACGAAGCAACCTCTTCTATCCAGACGTCATAGGAAACCGCGTAGAGACCGAAACTAGCGGACCTCCCCACCAGGTTGTAAGTATTCTACGCTGCGAACCTGCCGTATTTGCCCTGCCTCACAAGAATACTGCTGCTCCAGACACGGGGACTACGGCTGCCTCCCATGAATACTTGGACCCCGACGACGATCAAGTTCAGCGCGAGGAGTGGCTACTCAGGTTCTGGGAGGCGCGGTCTGCGTTCGTCCCGCACAGGTACTTGGCCGTCACAGGCGCCACATGCTTAGGATAGATGTTGGCTACCAGGGACGACCCCTTCTTGCACCATTTCGGCACACGCTGCAACCCCGATTTAGTGGCCATGAAAGCAGACAGGTTATCTCTTAACGCCCTTGTTATTGTTTTTAGGTCCTGGGCCCAACCACAAGCCACCGAAGACCCCGCGTTTCCGGTTCCGGTTGATCCCGGCCCTGTGCATCTCGCTGCCGCGGGCAAATGCCCAACAATACCCAAGCTAAGCTGCAAAGATGCGGTATGCGGCGGTGTTGTCGCCTTTATCCCCGACGTCGAGCCCTATGCCTGTGGGAACGGCGCGAATTTTTCGCTTGCCGGCACAGCGATAGAAAATACCTTCGGTGTCCTTGCTGACCGGAGCCTTTCAAGATCACATGCGACAAGGTAACTTGCGCGGCACCACCCGCATCGCGCATATGTACTGCCGAGCCGTTTCGTGGCTGTACCTGTTGGAATGACGAGGACCGGCGCGCTAGAACCGTCGGACCAGTAGGATAGTCGCGCCCGGCAGGACAAGCCATCATTTGCGCCCAGCCGCCTGCCCCGGATCCAGGGGGCGGAACCGAACTCGCTCTAGAGGTGTGGCGACGACTTGGAGTGGCTCCGCTCGGTCTGGCTCCGTCTAAGAGCAATCTCCTCAATTCATGGCTAGATACTCCTGAAACGAACGAAATCTCCTCAATTCATGGCTAGATACTCCTGAAACGAACGAAATCTCATCGTCATTGTCCTTAACTCTTTCGTATGAGACAAGACCACCCGTCGCCGTAACTGTCATACCAACGCCTCAAATAGGGCTATCGACGTGCTTTGATGGGTACAAGAGATAGAAGGGTGGCATAGATGAAGACGGACTTCTTTGGCTTAGGGATTTCTGCTGAGGCGAGACCCAGCCTGTATGGGGCTGGGAGTGGAGAGGTTAAATCTTTCGAGTGATATACTGGTGAGGGGTTCGCAAGGCAGGGTAGACACGGCAACTAGAGGGTTGCTCTTGTAAGCTATAAATAAGGAGTCTTCTCTTTCGCGCTGACCTTGATCAAGGCATCTCGCTTGGCTAACGATTCTCACTTGCAAGCCGCTGGGCCAGAAGCTGTCCAATCGTGGCTATCCTCTAATCATCTGTCAATTCAATAGCAAGTATGAAAAGAAACGTGTCCGAAAAGGTTGTTCCACTAGCAAACACCATGCCCCTCGTTGTTATCGCATATGCCTCCGATGCAGCATCCATTGTGGCCGAAGCACCTAAGATAACCGTTGTCGTTGCTGACGGCATTGCCTAGAGCGGGATATGTTAAAATTTCCGAGTTGATAGGACAAGACAACATCAAGTCTTACTGAGGTAGAAGTAGCTTTTAGTGGTGCGACCACTGCATAAAGCTGACAGATTACCCTCCCAGTCTAGGTAGGAGTCCGTGCAGCTAAGCCCATAGTTTCCACTAGAAAAGGGCGATCAGTCAAGTTAACAGCGAGAATCCAGCCTGTCAATATCCAAGGATATATGACGTACTATTCCTGAGCCACAAGTGTGCCGCCACGATTCGTAATACATTTGTTGAGGTCGAGCTCGGTGGTCGCCCCCAACAAGCCACGAGTTGTACACGTGCATCGGAGTACAGCCCCTTCTGTTATAAAACAATCGTTACAGGTACCCCAGTTAGGGTGTGGGAATGGGTTCTGGTCCGCTCTTGCCACGATGGATTCGCCGGAAGTAGCGGTTGGGCTGGCCACGACAAGCGAGGTGCAGGCTACGATAGTGGCGATAGTAGGGAACCTCATGTTTCTAGTAAAGTTAGAAAAGCTTCGGGGGTGTTTGCGGGCTTGATTAAGGATAAAGCTTTTAGAATCCTTCACGGCAGGGAAAGAGAGTTGTGGGAGGTGGCGCTGTCAGTGGTACTTATATAGCTACGTCTACTCAGGTCTCATGGCTAAAGATTAATCCAACCTTCTTAGCGAGGTTAGAAGCGGCCGCTTTGTGCAAGGAGGCAGGAGATTCAAAATATCCTCGCTCTTTACTTGCTATATTCGTCAAAGTGTCGATGGAGGAAGCGCGTCGGTCCAAGAACTAAATCTACCGAAGACAGCAGTAATCCCCCAAATGACACAACACCCAGAGATCCCAGGTAGCTGTAAATAGATATTGGTTGTTCTGCTTGAATAGGAGAGCGAACTTGACTAGCCTAATGACGGAAAGCCGCGCGCGCATGAGGCTGGTTCATTGTTGAAGGGGCTACTTTCTCCCAAGCAGGGATGGCAATTGAGAGCAATTCGCCTTGGCAGGCTAGGCGACTTCCTAATCTGGGCCCGGCAATACGGCAGCTACATAAGCGAGCTGACGGCGACAAGAGAACCAAATCTTCTTTCTTTCCAGTTTTGATTAGCTTATAGACATGTTTTGCATGCCAAAAGTACTTTGGTTAATCTGGGATGCTATCTCAAGCGCCAGTTTCCTCTGCTCCTATGCTCCTGCCCTGAGGCCAGTTCTAGCTACTAGACCTCATATACTGCAACTTCTTCGCTCCATTGAGGCGCCGCTTCTCGACATAGACAGCATTTTCGTATGTTATTAAGAGTTGGCTGTGGCCAACCACTCGCTGCCGCATACCCGCTTCGAGAGCCAAGGCGTAAAATGCTCTTGCGTAGGCGCATGGGGCTGGCCGACTGGTTCCACCGTACATCCCTGAATCCATACTTCCCTATGTTTCGTCTTAGAGGCCATAATCCAGCATATTCTGCAACTATATCGTCATGAAGACCGCCAAGAGACTTCTTTCATCCTCTAGCAAAGTAGCGACCACGAATTATCTGCACTCTTATCGCGGTTGCTGGAGTTGAGTCTGCGTCAGTAAAGGGATTCAAGTATTAAAGGGTGCTTGAAATATTGTGCCGGAATCAGCAAATGGATATAGTCTGGGCAAACTGCAACCCGCAGTGATGAAGTCCACCGTGTCAAACGTTTCTCCAGCTGGTCAGCTGAGGTGTAAATTGGTTGGCAGTATAACGAAAGTTGAGAGCCTCTTGATATGGATTCCCTGCTGTGTAACCAACTGCGGTTGGAATATCTCCCGAAAGCAAGGTGGTATCTGGTGCCACGACGGTCTCACTAGGTGGTACAATGCCTACAGAGCCGTCAGCACTGCTTGAGTAAGGGCAATCGTCGTTCCGGCAATCCCGGCGTCCATGTTGTTAGCAAGTGCCTCGCTTTGTCGTTGCCGGAATATCGCTTCACTCGTACCATTAAGCCCGTTTCTCTGGGACAGTGACGCGCGTTTTCTTGACCACGCCGTCGCCACCGTCACAGTTCACGAGAGGGATGCCGCCGATATTTACAGTCACGGCCAGGGCAACAGCCAAAATAGAAATTGCTCTTCCGGAAACCCACCAGAAAGGAAAGCGAAAGACTGAGGGTATATGAGAAAAGACGCCTCCTATTTGCTGCCTCGGTGCTGAGATGACATTCACCCAGCTTCGATGTTAATGCTGTACATCTCACTGTTGACGTAGTCCGGACTTTCTTCATAGCTAAAGTCTTACGTGTAGACGAGCTTCCGTTCCACGAACGCTCAAACACTCGGCTAATTGTCAGCAAGAGGACTTGCGTGAACTTAATGCAGTGCTTGCGAAACTCATTGATGAGTGGATGCAGTCTGCCATATCGGAGCCGGCCTTCGGCCAAGAAGCCAATGTGTATCGTCGTTCTGCATATCATGGCGACGTTAAGAAAGTCTGCAGCAACCGCAGACTGCCTTGATACTACCATCAGAGCCGATAGGGAGTCTCTCAAGATCCTTGATCAGCACAGTTGCATCAATTTTCCGTAGATTTGACCCAGGCTTGTCAGCACAACGCGATATGGGTATCGCAGCTTGGTCTGTTCGGCAAGAGAGTTCGTGGCCAGCCGTTTATTGAGAATCCTGGCATTAGTCTGTGAAATATCTCGTTGGACTCCTTGACAATCTTCTTGAGTTCCTTAAGTGCGCCGCAGCCGGGTTGGACACTATCTCATCGCCTAGCATAACGCTAATTACTAATATCTTGCTGTAGGGTGGTATTCATTGCCTGTTTCTAACTATCCGTCCTTTTATGACATCTTTACTCTCAAGAAGAGAGCTGTCGTGGTTGGGTCGTTCAGCCGCTGAGGGGTGAGGATGCCGCTCCTTGAGTGGGAGCTGATTTGCGCGTGTGGCGGAAGCCTGTCGAAGCAGGCTCATCTATACCAGACGTGGTAACCGGCACGCCATAGCTGTGTCCCTGGGCCTTGTTGCCAACTGCAGCGCCCCTATTGTCGTTGCTGCTTGGCATATCTGAAGTCGTTGGCCAAGTGGAGGAGGTGATGGGCACATCGGATACTTGGGTGGTAATTTAGTCATGTTGTAGTCGGTTTGTGTCCTCCAGCCAGCTACACTGAGTGCTCATCGTCGACATGAGCAAATATGGCCATATCTTGACGCCTTTTACGACGGTGGGGGCCGGGGGGCCGGGGGGCCGGGGACCGGATGCTGACCGACTTTACCTCTTATCAGCACCGGCCTTACTGCTCGGGGTACACATGTCCCCATCGAGACATAGCTGAGAAGGATTCCCGTACGACGCAACATTTCCGTTAGGGGGTTAGCAATTTGCGTTATTGATCTAGTCGAAGGATTACTCAACGCCCAATACACCAGCTTAGCCCAGAGACTAGAAACAGCGCGATTGGTCATCTCGTATTCGAATTTAGATATATAGAAATAGTGCTGAACGAAAAAAAAAATGCGAGCCCAAGCAGGACCGATAGCCTTACCACTCGACCCTTTCCATAGGAAAATTTCCACGGCTAGCCCATTTCTACATCGAATCAACATTCAACTTGCCAGACAACCTTTGCTCTTCTAAGAACTAGGAAACTCTATTCCTTACTAGAGCGGTGTTTCTCTACCGCCACCTGCCTTGCTGCTACATTGAGTTTCCTGCGCTTCGAAGACTGTCACGGAAGACGTAAGCGAAATGCTTCAAGATACAGTGTTTCTCTTCGGTGACCAGGCCGGAGAGCTTCTACCGTGCATCGAAGAAGTACAAAGGCTCTCGATAAGCTGTAAAGTCCTTCGTGACTTCCTCCAAGAGTCTACACAGCGGCTACGGTCTTGTATCTTCAAGGCCCCGTCTCAATTCCGACATCACGTCTCGGTATTCGAGTCCGTATTGGATCTCGCGAATCAACTGAACTCGAACCAGAGTCACAATAGTTATGGCATATTGCGGACTCCGCTCCTCTGCGTGGCGCAGTTGGGTAGTCTGATCCAGTACGTTAACCTCAACATTTGATCTCACTGCTTTTAGTCATATTAACCTGTCGACGATAGTCATCTGAATTTTCACCCTGGGGCTCTTCAATCCGTAAACTACGGCAAATTCAGGATTACGGGTATTTGTACCGGTCTTGTCACGGCAGCGGCTGTTTCGAGCTGCACTACCCTCACAGAAGTCGTCGCCATTGCAGGCGATATTGTCGATTTTTCTTTCCAAGTCGGCCTCGAGGCGTTCTTCCGGTCGGAAGATATCGATCGCTCGTCTGGCAGCTGGTCAACGGTGATTAGTCATGTTTCAATCAATGATGCCCGAATGGCCATCGACCTGTTCAACGAGGCCAAAGGCGACCTCAAGTCACATTGGGCCTACATCAGTGCTGAAGGAATAAACTCGGTGACCATCAGTGGACCGCCGTCAACAACAAGAGATCTCTTCAAACGCACCCCCCTGTTCCACAGTGCGAGAATAATACCGCTGTCAATAAAGGCTGCATTTCATGCAAAGCACCTCGAGCCCCTCTCCTGGATCAGGTGTGCCGAGGGTGTCGATTCAGTAACTCTGAACAGACCTCTTTGTCATCACCTATTGTCGCCGAGCTCAGGAAAAGAATATCCAGGCAAAACTCTATCCGCGGTGTTGGTTGACGTTCTTGGCGACATCTCACAGCATTCGGTGTCGCTCAAGGGCCTCTGTGATGGTATTTATAGATCCATGGAGAAGTCCCAAGGGGCAGGTCTCTATTGCTTTGGGCCAGTGGCATCTACCAAGTCAATTAAAACCTATCTGCACAGCCTTTCATTCGACTTGCACGATGTGGAGATCGGTATCCCCCGAGCTCAGTCCTTTGACAATGAAATCGCTATCATTGGCATGTCTGTTCGTCTGCCCGGGAGCGAGACTCTTGAAGAGTTCTGGAAGGTCCTAGAAGACGGCCGAGATCTTCACGAGACCATTCGCCCCGACCGATTCGATGTTAGCACACACTGCGATCCTACCGGCAAAGTTAACAACACGACGCTCACGCCCTATGGCGTGTTTATAGACAGGCCTGGATATTTTGATACAAGGTTGTTCAACATGAGTCCTCGTGAAGCGGCGCAGACAGATCCCCAGATGAGATTGGCATTGTTGACGACGTATGAAGCGCTAGAAATGGCAGGGTACGCGCCTAATCGCTCGCCGTCGACCAATACAAGACGAATTGGGAGTTTTATTGGTCAGACCAGTGATGACTACCGGGAAGTAAACGCAAGCCAGGATATCGACACATATTTCATCACTGGTGGCATTCGCGCCTTCACGCCTGGAAGATTAAACTGTGAGTGACCCCTTGTCCTAGCTTTCCCTTAGTCTTGTTTTGTAGCGTTATATCGACCCTTTTTTTTCGTTCTCGGTTGGCAACCCCAAGACTCCCAAGCTCAATTATTAACTGAGAACTTTGAAGACCACTTTGGTTGGGAAGGCCCCTCCTACTCTATAGATACAGCGTGCTCCTCCAGTGCCGCGTCAATCCAACTGGCCTGCACATCCCTCCTGGCGGGGGAATGCGACATGGCAATAGGCGGAGGCGTCAACTTCCTAACCGCTTCAGACCTTTTCGCCGGTCTTTCGAGGGGATCCTTCCTCTCTAAAACAGGGGGCTGCAAGACTTTCGATGACGAAGCGGACGGCTACGTTCGAGCCGACGCGGTCGGTGTAATTGTGCTAAAACACCTCGACGCTGCGGTCAAGGATAGAGACAACATTCTGGCGGTGTTGAAATGCGCTGTTACGAATCACTCCGCCGAGGCTGTAAGCATTACACACCCACATGCCGAGACCCAGGAGCGGTTGTTCAAGATGGCGCTTAGCAAGGCCGGGCTGGGTCCAAATGACATTGACTACGCCGAGCTGCACGGCACAGGCACGCAAGCAGGGGACGCAACTGAGTCAGGGTCGGTGACTAATGTGTTGGCTAGAGGACGATCGTCCTCTAATCCCTTGTACATCGGTACCGTCAAGCCCAATTTGGGCCATGGTGAGGCGGGCAGTGGCGTTACCTCGTTAATCAAGGCAGTTTTGATGATGAGGTACAACGTGATCCCTCCACACGTGGGCATCAAAGGGAAGATCAACCATAGACTGCCACCATTGAAGGAGCTCAATACCTATATCTCCTTTAACAAGATCCCTTTCTACCCAAGATCTGACGGGGATGGGAAAAGGAGAATCCTTATCAACAATTTTGATGCCGCTGGAGGTAATACCTCTATAATCATCGAAGATCCTCCAGTCTTGGGCGTTGAGGGAGTTGATCCGCGCAACTACCACATCGTCGCAGTGTCGGGAAAGACAGCCGGCGCGGTCTTGAACAATTCAAAACGGTTACTAGAATACATCCTGAACAACCCTGGCAACCGAATGGAGGACATTGCGTACACCACGACCGCACGCCGCATGCACCATCCGATGAGACAAGCTCACGTCGTCGAATCACTCAAAGACCTTGCCGCAGCCCTGAACAGGTCTATTGGAGAAGATTCATTTCTCAATCCATCATCAATGCCTCGCTCTGTCGTTTTCATATTCACAGGCCAAGGATCTCAGTACATTTCAATGGCCAACGAGCTCTTCCTTACCCACACCGCCTTTAGCGAGATGCTTCGAAAGTGCGAGCAAATTTGCGTTTCCCAAGGGAACCCTACGTTCTTATCATTGATCACGGATAATTTTTCCGAACTCCCCAAGGCCAGCCCTATACAACTGCATCTCGCTCTTGTATCTGTCGAGATCGCCGTCGCCGCGCTCTGGAAATCTTTCGGTGTTGAACCAACTGCGGTTATTGGACACAGTCTCGGTGAGTATGCGGCGCTTTATACAGCAGACGTATTGTCTCTCCATGATTGTCTGTACCTGGTTGGGAAGAGAGCTTCGCTCATGATGAGCAAATGCACCCCAGGAACACACGGAATGCTTGCGATGCAGGTCAGCGCTGAGGACGCTTCCGCTGCTCTCGAACAGAACCAGACTGCTTGTGAGATAAGTTGCTTTAACAGTCCTGTAGCGACGGTGATCAGCGGTCCAAAAGACCAGATCGAAGAACTCGAGCAGGATCTCAAATCCAGAGCTGTGAAATACACGAATCTCGACGTGCAGTTTGCCTTCCACTCAACACAGATGGATATATTTCTGGACGAGTACGCAATGGTCGCCAGGAAGATTCGCTTCGCTAAGCCTAAAGTACCCGTTGCGTCCACACTTCTCGGAGAAATTGTCACCACTGAGGGGATCTTCTCCGCCGAGTATCTGGCGAGCCAGACACGGAAGCCAGTGAGATTCTCAGAAGCACTGTCTGCCCTGAGGAAGCACAGCCATCCCAGGACCCAATGCATCTGGATCGAGGCCGGCCCGAATCCCATTTGTCTCGGCCTAGTCCACTCAAACCTAGGAAATAGTGAGATCCTTCTGCCGTCGCTCAAGAAGAATGAACCCGACTGGAAGATTCTGTCAACTTCAGTTGCTAGGGCTTATAGCGCTGGTCTTGACATCGATTGGACCGAGTTTCATAGGCCTTACGAGAGATCCATTCGTCTCGTCGAGCTTCCTAGATCTGCCTTCGACCTAAAGAATTACTGGATTCAGTACGAAGGCGACTGGGCGTTGAGGAAGGGCAATGTTTCCTCGAAACTCTGCGAGGCGAGGGCGATTACACCGCCTTATTATACCACATCCTTGCATCGCATCGAGTCGGAAAGCAAAAGCGACACGGCGATCACCGTTACATTCTCGTCCCACGCATCAGAGCCGAAGCTAAACCAGGTCCTGAGAGGCCATCTTGTTAACGGAACTGGGCTATGCCCGAGTTCTGTGTACGCCGATATGGCATTCACGGCGGCGAAGTACATTCAAACTCTGGAGGGTTCCGGGTCAATCTCGCCTATGGATGTGCGGGATATGGCTGTCCACAAGCCCCTTGTGATTCAACCTGGTGACACAAAACAAACCATCCGTGTCCAAACCACTAAAAATGCTAAAAGCGACGCCATCGAAGTCAAATTCAGTTCCCAAGACGGCGAGGCGATTCAGGATCATGCAAATTGCACTGTGCTCCTAGGTGACGGGGAGCGCTGGACCTCTGAGTGGAAGAGGAACGCCTATCTCATCCAGTCCCGTATTGATCATCTCATTTCTGCTTCATCCCGGGGCGAAGTACACAGACTCCTCCGCCCCATAGTCTACAAACTATTTGCGGCCTTAGTCGAGTATGATGAGAAGTATCAGGGTATGGAGGAGGTCTATATGGACAGCAGCTCCCTGGAGGCTACAGCTAACATCCAGTTCCGTACGAACGATGCCGACGGTCAGTTTACATACAGCCCATTTTGGATCGACAGTTTTGCCCACCTGTCGGGTTTTGTGCTCAACGGAGCAGATACCACTCCCTTGGACAGCGTGTTTATTTCTCACGGCTGGGAGAGCATGAAAATCGTTGGAAAATTGACGGACAAGGTTCGCTATAGAAGCTACGTCAGGATGCAGAAAACCACGGCCCGCGGGGTGATGGCGGGTGATGTGTACCTGTTTGAGGAGGATCGTATCGTGGCTGTTTGCGCTGGTCTCAAGTTCCAGAGGATTAAGCGGAGTGTCTTGGATTCTCTGCTCCCCCCTTCGGGAGTTGCGGCCACGGGATCTATCGCTACTTTACCCTTTTCGCCTGTTGCCCAGAAATCTCAGCTTCGGCGACTACCGAAGCACAAGGCTTTCGTTCCACAGTGCTTCATTCTCGATACCATCGCCTCTGAAGTGGGTATCGATGTCAGAGAACTCACCGACGACGCAATTTTCGGCGATCTGGGTGTAGACAGCCTTCTCTCGATCAGCATCACAGCAAAACTCAGTGAGATTCTAGGGGAAACTGTTCCGGCGACACTATTCCAAGAATGCGCCACGGTCGAGGATCTTAATTCATACTTCATGGAGAGGCGACCTGCGGGATCTGACACATCTTCCTCCTCGGAACTCCCGGGCAATGACGATAATGCTTTTGATGCCATGGGCGTGGATAGTGAATCCGATGGAGATAGTGCCACGCCGTACATTACTCCACCTGGCGAAGAGGGGAACTTCCGATTCATCGACGTGATTCGCAAGATTATTGCAAGCGAGGTCGGTATTGATGACTCGGATTTTGACAGCGAAACGCCCTTCGCAGATCTGGGGATTGATAGTCTACTCTCGCTCGTCATACTAGACACCATCAAGAAGCAGACGGGTAGGGTTTTCCCCTCCAGCTTTCTTATCGACAGCTCAAACCTCGCCGCCATAGAGTCCTCCTTCGGTGGATCTATTGTTCAGCCGTACGATCAACTACCGCAGCTAGAGTCCGCACAGATGCGCCTGCAACAGTCCCAGAAGCCCAAATCTAAGGCGATTCTTCTTCAAGGGAGCCCACAAGCGCCTAAGCCAGCGCTGTTTCTCCTCCCAGACGGTTCTGGTAGCGCAAGCAGCTATGTCAACCTCCCGGCGCTTCACCACCCTGGACCGGTGTACGGCTTAGACAGTCCATTCCTCTCTGATCCGTGCTCATTCAAGTCGTCTTTGCCAGAGATATCAGCGATCTTCGTCCATGAGATCCGTCAGATCCAGCCCCACGGCCCGTACAGGCTGGGAGGGTGGTCCATCGGAGGATCTTATGCGTTCGAGGCCGCCAGCCAGTTGATCTTGGAATTCGGGGAGACGGTTGAGCGGTTGGTGTTGATCGATGCGCCGTGTCCAAATAGGCTGCCACCATTGCCGCTGGATACGGTGAACGTCCTGGAAAGCATCGGGATGTTTGGTGGACTTAAGGGCAGAACAGGCGGCGGAGAAATCCGGGAGGGGGTAAAGGAGCATTTCGCTGGCTCAATAAACGCATTGAGAGGTTATGTACCTCGTGCTCTCCGAGACCCGAGGGCTGATCAGCTCTGGGTGACTGTTCTCTGGGCGGAAAGCGGCGTGTGGGAGACCGTTGGGCCCGAGGTACGCTCGAGATATGAGGGTAGTGCAGGCGGTAAGAATACTGCCAAGGACTGGATCATGGAGAAAAGAATAGACCATGGCCCTGGTGGATGGGACGCACTGGTGCCAAATGCGAAGGTGCAGTGCGAAGTGGTTCGGGGGGATCATTTCAGCATATTGAGGAGACCACATATTCTTGAGCTGGGAGAGAAGTTGCGGAGAATATTGTAGACAATTAACTAGCCGAGGTGCGATTACCGTGGACGGCCTACTTTCAGATAGCGTGAATTGCAAATGGGCTTAGAGGAATCGGCAAATCGAGAGAGTCAGCATCAGGACGAGATTGTTGCTAGTTACGTACAGTACATGTTGGGCAATATATGCTTGGAGAGTGCGCTCAACCCAGCAAAATGCGTAGGTCTATCTATCTTCTAACTTAGTCAGGATCGGGACGAGTTTCCCACCTAGTTTCCAAGTGTTAGTGTTCCTTCATGACGGAGGTATTGAGCAACATCATGATTGGCGGGGCCGTTCACCAATCACCAGCGTTTTTCCCCGAGGACTTCGGCCCATAAAATGGGCAGGACTTGTACGACGATGGCTGCCTCAATCGAGCGCTAGGCCATCAGGCACCCGCACCTTAGCCTGCCTTACGAAGTCGGCCTCCTGCGCCTCCCATCCATCTTGTCCTGGCGAGGTCCCTCGACTTGGAGCCAACATCTCATCGACCAGGCAAGAAGAAGTTTTTCCATGGGCGGACACATCTATATATATATACAGAAATCGCAGGTCGCTTCTCCTCGCGCTTCAATTTTTTTTTCCTGCAGCAGTCTTTCACAAGAAGTCGGTGTTCTCGCGCCCCGCCGCTGCACATCACTCTGACGGTCGAACGAGTCCGCTGGACCCGGGTTCGACAATTCGCACCCGAACCTGCCTGCTCCAGCTTCAATGCACTCCCCCGACATCCGCACTCGAGCGCCTCCGACCACTGAGGTATCTCGTGCGAAATGCCCTAGCGTACACGTCAACTCCAATTCAGTACCATCCCCAGCGCAGTGGGAGAGGCTGCAGCCACTTATTGAGCAATTGTACCTGTATGAGAATTGCAGCATTCTCCAGACGATCGAGTACCTAAGGCGCCACTACAACTTTTTCACCACGTAAGTCGTTCTCACCTTTGTCGCAGCTTCGAGAGGCTAATCCAACCCGCTCGAAGGGAGTCCATCTTCGAGGGATATGTTCGCAAGTGGGGCATCTACAAGAAGGAAAAGACCAGGCGTGGCCGCAAGGGCACTGTTTCTGCCGCCATTCGACAACAAGCCACTAAATGGCACGACCCTTACGCCCAGAGGTACCAGGCGTCGCCGAAGCCGAAGTTCATGACGCCAGACACGTCGCATCCAGGCGAGCTTACTGCAAAACTCCTAGGCCACTATATCGACCACTGCTTCGACACGGGGGTTTGGGTAGCAGGCCCCTCTGTGGGAGGTTTCCGCAGCACAAAGAACCCTGGAGACCATAGCTCGGTAGACGCCCTGTACGACTACTTTCTGGCCGCGATTGACCTCTTTGTGCTTCGCGACAGCAGCACCATGGACCGCGGGGGCGAGTATATTAACAACGCCTTCGAGGCGATTCCCGGGGTGCTACGAGACGAGGACCCGTACTTTCTGGTCACCATCTGGGAGCTTCGAATGTACTCCCGCGCGCAGGAACTTGATGAGCTGGGGAGGAAGCTGCTCCGGCATGTCTTCGATCTGGGGCGCGTGCTCCTCGGCGCAAACCATCCGATTCCCAATATAAACAAGGCGCTGCTCGCGCTTGAGCCGAGCACGCAGTTCCAGATATACCTGCTACTCCTCAAGGTCTGGGCTGACAAGCTCATGGAGCACCTCCTTCCGCGCGACCCGGAAGCCTACGAGACCTTCACCTGTGGGCTCTACTGCCTTCTTCAAGACATCAAGGTTGCGTCGCAGCCTTTAGACCAGCCGCGCCTCTCCAAGCCGCGCAACGCCCCTCGTTTCTTCAGGAGATCAAGCTCGCCCCGTACTACCGAGTCTACAGGCTCAGCGCCAAGCCATGCGGATGAAAGCTGGCGCGATAGCGTGAGCTGCAGCTCCTCGTACCAAGATGCTCTGAAGGACGACGACGACGTGCCGGCTACTCCTGCAACGCCAATCACCCTTGTATCTCCACCACCGTCGCCCAAGAACGAAGTTAATGACGAAGACCGAGATGATCCGGATACTCCAGAACAGCCATCACCAGAAGATCTGGCGTCTACGCCGATGTCGACTGCTTGTAGTCCAGGTTTCGATAACGACACAGCATATATGACGGACGCCAAGTTTTCGGATTCCGAGGCTTCTTGGGTGTCTGACTATTCTGAGCTCGTTCCTCATCTTGAAGATAGCCACCCGCTCTTCAAAGTCAAGACCGAGGTTCTGAAACTTGCTCTCCTCCGACTGGACTGCGTCGTCAGCCCCAGAGACAGTGGGAATGTACGAGAGGTATCCCACCAAGCCGCCAACACACAGAACAACAGCTATTCTTCTGCGCCCAATAACAAGCCATCAAATGCCCAGTCCGGTCAATCCAACGCAGCAAAACGCGCTCGTGGCAGCGGCGGTCGGAAGGAAGACCAAGAAGACGACGAAGAGCGGGAGCCTCCCAAGAAGCGCCATCGCACGACGAAGCAGTCCATCGGTCGGCAGGTCTCATTAGCCTGTCCCTTTGCCAAGCAAGATGCGACCCATTACCGGGGGTGCTACTCGTACGTCTTGCGGAGAATCCAGGACGTCAAGCAGCATCTCTCCCGATGTCACCAGCTCCCTATCTATTGCCCGCGCTGCAAGGAGACCTTTGGGACCGAAAACGAGCGAGACGATCATGCCATCAACACCGTCTGCGAAGTTCGCAACGATGTGACTCTCGCTGGCGTCACCCGGGCACAGAAAGACCTACTGGCAGAGCGGCTTTCGCCCAGGATGTCGTTGAAGGATCAGTGGTTCGCCATCTTCGATATCCTCTTCCCGGGCCATACCCCTAGGCCCGCATCCCCTTTCCTCGATACGAGCCTCACCGCGGACTTGATGGCATTCCAAGACATGATGGTCTCCGACGGCCCGGATCTGATCCTCTCCACGCTCGAGGCCCACAACATCGTACTTTCGTCCCTCGGGAACGAAGAAAAGAATCTCTCGAATCTGTACCGGGTGGTCATAGCAGAGGGAATGCAGGCGATCGCCGAGAGATGGACTGCAGCAATGGCTCCGCAATCGGCAAATGCGGAGGGTTCTCAGCCACTTCAGCGGTCGCGCTCCTCTGCAACTAATGCAGCATCCGAAGAGTCGCCTAGCGCTCTAGCCGACAACGACAGCGGTCGAGAGCAAGGGTCAACACAACGCAACCCCCGGTCAACAGGACGTGTCCCTGGCCATGCGGATGGTGGGCCAGACCCTCAGAGGCGTTTGGGCGACACTGCGTCGTCGCCGTGGAATCCATTTTCTGCCTTTGGGCAGACTCCGCTGAACGTCACGGGCACACCGAGTGCTACGTCGCTCACGACAATTACTCCGCGAGACATGGACCTTGGCGCAGAGACGAGCGACAGCACGCCATCGACGGTTAACGACGGACCATCACGGCTGGATGATCAACCACCAGCCTGGTACGACCCAAGTATGAACGATGAGTCTACAAACATGTTCCTCCTCAGCTCGGAAAATATGTTGGACAGTAACGATTGGATACCTGATTTGTAAAAGCATAGCGTATTGTAGAGCTGTCAATTGGCTGTTAACTGAACTTATTCTTATGAATGGCACTCTCATGAGTGGAAATAGATCCACATATTGTGCCCATCAGACCCAACATATATATTGTACAGACAAGGCTTGAAAGCGCAGAAGATCACCATCCTAACCAAATGAATAGCCTTGTCCTTGTGCCGGCACAATATATTTATATAAACACCCAGACGCCTTTCCCATAACCTTTGCTTTTTGTTTCTCTCCCAGGGTATTCATATCATCAGCTAGCTCATCAACGTCTTGAGGAGTCCATCGATCTGATCTTGTAGCATTTGATGCCGGCGGCCGTCCGGTGTCGTCAAAGCCGCACTTCCTGCGATGATAGCAGCCGGGGGGTCGGCACATGTTTGAGCCTCGAGATAGGCCGCGAGCTGTGCGGATCGCCGGCTAGGGGCAGGAGAGGCCGAACCACTAAGGGGGCAAGACATGTTAGCCCCCAGGATCGAAGGGGAGGCAGGCTAGGCTGGGCAGATAATCATGTACCTTAAGGCAGGTTTGCAGGGCGTCAGGTCCGACCATCCTAGCGCTTCCAAGCTCTGTTCGGATGGCGCGGTGTCCGCCTCACTGGGTGCGTCGGACCCTGCCCGGAGGCGAGCGAACGAGGCGACCAGGGACGCCGGGGTCGACTGCACATACGACTTCTCAGACATGGTTGTGATTGGGGCTGGCATGGATTCTTAGGGCTTAGTAGAGTAGAAGTGAAATGCTCTTTGAGTATTGGTAATAGGTCAGGATAGTGGTCGGCGATAGACATCAATCCTTCTCCTGGGGGAGGGCAGTAGGAGGTATTTATTTTGCTCCTGGAGCCATCGAGTCCAGTAGTTATACAGCATTGTATAGCGATGGAGTGCACCAGCGAACGCGAATTCTATTTCATTTGTGCTATGTCTACTCACGGTCTGCTCTCCGGCCGCCAAAGGTGGACCAGCCTGCGATTTACTCGTTCTGCACAATTGCGCGTGGAGGTGTTAGTGGGGCCTTGCGCAGCTGCGCTCGCAGATTCTCGCTGAGCGCACAATTGTGCGCTTCAGGCCGACCCACAAGCGGGATACTGTTGCCTGAGGCAGCAATCCTTCTGCCTCGCCACCACCACGTGGGTCAGGTAAACAGTAAGAAGTGCAGTTAAGCAAGGGGAGAAAAAAAATTGCTAGTAAATAGATACATTTCAGGCGCTTTCCGATCGCCATCCAGTATATTTCCGTCCATATGGCTCAGCCAGTGGCGATACTACCGACGCAGGAGTTCGTCATTCCCCTAATCCAGCTAGTAGAATACCTACTACACACAATACTCCCCAGTATACCTAACTGCAATAGCTGCACTGGTTTCGCTGACTGCACTGGCTGTATTTCTTAGTATATACTAAGTACATGCTTGGTATACGCTTATTATATATAGTTATTGTCTTGCAATTTGTAGTAGCTAGAGTGGGCTACAGCCCTATATTGTAGGTAACTATATGTAGTTATGCTGATTACAGCGTATTTTCACTCGGTATAACGCAACGTTTATTCCTTAACCTCCCGCGAGTGTGTGGGGCGAAAAGTGGGCCAACCTCCCTATATACAACAAATACCTTTCTGTGAGGGGGTTCCGTTCAGCGCATTGTTGGGCGGTCGAGGACAGTATGCGGCTGAGAGAAATGCATATCTGGTGGGGTGGCTGGGGTTCCATGAGACTCTCGTAGCCTGTACTGTGTACTTATCCACTCTCGCCAGAATGCTCGATACCAAGCCGCGTCGGTATAGAAACCTTGGCAGCAATTGACTATCCTCCAGCTTCAAGAGATTCTAACTTCAGGTCATGGCGACGACAATCGAGCGCCCGCCTAGACCCGCGGCAGTGGGCGACCTCGTCGGGCGCTTGATAGAGCTCGGGTCGGTCACAGGTAGACCACTTACGGCGGCAGAAAAGGGGCCTGGCCTGGAGCAGGAGGCGCGGAGAAATCATGACGAGGTGGTCGCACTGCACGAGTTGTGCGGACATATGGTGGATGTGTTTTCCAACAATCTCGGCAACAAGTCGTACGCCGTCGAGGCTGCGGTGCTGTCGCTCGTGGCCTTGGAAGAGATGACGTTCCGGAAACTGTTCGAAGCCTCAGCCAGCGCCATCGCAAGAAGCTCGACCAACCATGGCATCCCGGACCTTAGGCTCTTAATGTGCCTAAGGGACGTGCTATACTGCCCTCAGGCCGCGCTCGAATGCCATCTCGCGTTTGGCCATGCCCTGACCATCCTCAAGGAATGCCTGGAGACAGCCGACCTCGCGACCGACAGCGAGATCACCTACGACCTGCTGCGCGCGCTATCATCCGTCCTAGACGCCATGAACGCGGTCAAGTTCAAAGGCATCAGGGAAGAAGTGATCGTGCAGGCCCTAGTCAAGCAGCTAGATGCCAGCTGCAAGCACCGCGAACTGAGGCTGGCTCAGGCGGCGCAGTACGCGCGCGAGTCCCTGCGCAACATTCCCACCGACACCAACCCGTGGAAGAAGCTCGTCGTGAACCTCTATAAGACCACCAAGGCCGGTGTCACCCTTGGCAGCGCTGTCTCGTCTCTAGACCCATCCAAGCTGTTTCAAGGAGTGGAAGAGGCGGCCGACAACATCCCGAAGTTGATAAAGGCCGTGATGGATGCCTTTGACGAGCTGAAGGAGGCCTTTGAACCCCTGGGCGACTTCGTGTCCAGCGCCTCCGATGCATACCAAGATGGCGAAAACCTTCTGAAGCCGTCCCAGTGGTATCTCGCCCTCCGCATGATCGACCCGCTGGTACGAGGCGGAGCGCCGGGCATCCTAGACGGTGTGCTCAAAAGCCCAAGACTCAAATCGCTGCGCCAGCACGAAGCCTTCTTATGCGGTCTCTGTGCGCAGCTAGAGGAACGGGCGGCCCGCACCAACGCCACCCCCGAGGACGACAGGGTCGTCCGCGTGCTCACCGACTTCGTGCGTGAACAGGGCCGCCAGTCCAAGTCAGTCCGCGTGCGCGAGTGGGCTCGGCTGACTGCCCGGCTGGACGCGCCGCTCGAACCCTCTCTTGTCCAGCGGCTGCTAGCCAAGTCCAGCCACGCCGTGTCGGGCTTACCGTACGGCGCAAAGCTCGGCAGGCTACTCTCCAAGGCGTCGGCAAGCGGGCTCCCCTTCGACACCAGCGTCGGACACAGCAGCATGAAGCCCGACGAGCCCGGGAGCGAGCTGTTAGGCGCCGCCTGGCTGTTAAGCCACAAGGCCCACTTGTTTTACGCTGACCAGGCGATCCGGGACAAGTACACCAAAAACTCGTCCCAGCGGCTCAAGATCTCGAGGCTTCGCAAGGGCGCCAGCGTGCCCCTGGACCAGTGTCACATCAACCTAGTCGATGTTACCAATAGAGACAAGGGAGCAACCCTAGCAGCCGTCTCCCTGCGTCACCGCCTCGCTATCTGGGATCCCGAAGAGAAGGACCACGTCTTGCTTCCGAAGCTCTTCGAGCATGTGGCGAAAGCTCGTGAAGAAAAGGCTGCCCGGGACGAGTCAAGCCAGGGCCGCGTGCTGGTTCGCGGGCGGGCCGGAGTGGGCAAGAGCACGCTCTGCAAGAAAATTGTGTACGACTTTCTGCATCACGGCCTATGGGCCGGCACCATCCACCGCGTCATCTGGCTGCCGCTCCGCGAGCTCAAGGACAAAGACGTGCGCGAGTACGGCCTTGAGACTCTGCTCCAAAAGCGATACTTTGATGATCTGAAGGACGGCAAGCTGTTTGCGGCCGCGCTCTACTCGGAATTTTGCCGCGACAAGACCAAGACACTCTTCATCCTCGACGGCCTCGACGAGGTGGCGCTAGAGGCTGAGTCTTCTGACCTGCTCACACTGCTCCTGAAGCAGCCTCGGGCCATCATCACCACACGGCCCGGCAACTTTAACCCGAAGCAGATAGGCGGAGTCGGCATCGGCCTGACGGTAGAGACGATCGGGTTCTATCACCAACAAGTAACAGACTATATCCAGATGGTGGTGCCCGGCCAGGCAGCCGAGATCCAGGGCTTTGTAGATGCCCACCCTACCGTCGAGGAGCTGGCCCGCATCCCAATCCAGCTCGACGCTCTGTGCTATAGCTTCGAGACCGGGGCTCTGGATTTCGCCAAGGCGCCTAGGACCGTCACAGAGCTCTACGCTTCTATCGAGCGCGTCCTGTGGGTTAAAGATGTGGTTCGGCTGGAGAAGCATCGCCCGGGCACCAATCTGTCCATATCCAACCCCGAGGCCTCCGAAATGCTCCCCAGCGAGCTCCAGCGCTGGGTGCGGGGCGAGGCTAACGTGCTGCAGGCCTTGGCCTTCGTCGGCCTCCAGAGAAGCACGGAGGAGTTCAACCGAGACTTTCAGGACAGCGTCTGGGACGACCTAGACATGCTCACCAAGCACCTCCCCAAGCCGCGACCCGAGTTCGAGGCATCATCCGCAGACCTGGACAAGCTCTCGTTTCTGCGCTCGCCAGACGATGAGGCGCCAGCCAGCGACAAAAACTACCACTTCCTGCATCTCACCTTCCAGGAGTATTTTGCCGCGCGCTACTTTGTCCAGCACTGGCCCGACGAGCAGCTCCCGCGCGCCGGAGTGAGCGCCCGAGCTTTTTTCCGCCGGGAGAAGTACAACCCCCGCTACGACATCATGTGGCGCTTCGTGGCGGGTCTCCTCCACACCAAGGGAGGCCAGGACTTATTCTTTACCGAGATCCAAGCGCCGCCTTACGATGTCCTGGGCCCCGCCCATCAACGTCTAGTGATGCGCTGCCTGGCCGAGGTGGTCCCATCTCGTGATACGCCAAAGTTCCGCGACGTGCGCATCGGCCTAGAACGTCGTCTACAGCATTGGTTGCTTTGCGAATATCTCCTGGAGCTTCAATCTCCCGCACTGGGTAAAGAGCTCGAATTCCCAGAGTCCATCCTGCTGAGTCTCTTGCAAGATGCCTCCACCGAATCCACAAACGCGCTCAAGTTCTTCCAAGACCATCTGATAAACGCAGATCTTATACACGAGGATCTCATAGACGAGGATTTTATGAATGAGGTTACGGACGATCTTCTGCTCGCGCTAGCTCAGCGCCCAAGTATCTCCAAGGCAACCGCCGCTCTTTTTGTCGGCTGGTTAGAGGAAGACACCCCATATCGGTTCAGATCCTGTGCTCTAAAAGCTTTCTCCCGCTACGGCGGTGCCTTTCCCATCGAAGAATTTCCCAAACTATTGGAGCTACTGGATGATTCAACCAGAATTCGGTTTGACGCGTTTTCGGTCCTAGACGCAGATCCCCCAGATTGGGCACATCCCTATTTCCGGTGGTACGCGATCCAGCTTTTGGAAAAGATGTCAGCACTGCCGGGAGATATCGTCTTGTGTCTAGTAGCCAAGCTTGTAGATCTAGACGACGAAATGGGCCTCCGAGTAGCTAGGATTGTGTCCAAGCAGCCAGCTCTCTCGGAAGAGGTGGTTCAGAAGCTGTGGATCCTACTACAAGATCCCCTTATAACCCGCAAGCGGCCTTTGCTGGAAGCAGTCATGAATGAGTCGAACCTCCCCGACAAATTCATCGAGCATCTCTTAGTCTTGTCAAAGGAGCCCAAGCCAGGCATTTGGCAAGCCGCTGCGGGGATACTAGGCCGCCAGTCGACGAGACCGGAGCTGCCGGAGCAGTTATTTGCTCAACTACAGGACCTTAACCCGCCCGCGCAGTCTGCAGCGGAGTACGCCTTGATACAGAAAGTCCCTCTCTCCGACGAATTGCTAACACGGCTAGCAAAACTGTTGGAGGAATCCACAGAGCCAACCATTAGAACAGCTGTGGTGAATATCTTGAGAGCTCAAGGGCTGTCATTGCCGGATACAGTCCTCCGAGACGTGTGCGCCTTGCTAGATGTTCCAGAAAAGAGACTAGATGCCTTGTCGGCCATTGGGAATCTGCCATCCCTCCATGGTGATATCTTGCAAAAGGTGCTGCACTTGTATCGTGCGCCGGAAACAGCTCAGCTCGCAGCTCTGGTGGTGCAGAGCCAGTTTTCTCTATCCGTCGCAGTTCTAAAAGAGCTGATAGCCGTGATCAAGGAAGAAATAGGCCAAGATACCCGCTCAGCAGCCTCAGGGACCTTGAAACTTCAGCGCTCTCTTCCCGTCGATATTCTAGATGAGGCTCAAAATTTGCTCAAAGATGCAGATAAAACCATCCGGTCTGCGGGAGTAACGGCCTTGGAGCTCCAGCGATCACTGCCAGAGCCGATTTTGAAAGATCTGGTGGTCATGCTTCGGGATCCCGAAGCAAACATCCGGCCGATGGCGTGCAAAATCTTGCAATCTCAGTCATACCTGCCAGAGCCTATTTTGAAAGACCTGGTGGCCATGCTTCGGGATGCTGAAGAAGACATACGGTCGATGGCGTCCGAAATCTTACAGTCTCAGTCGTACCTACCAGATTCGATACTGGAAGATTTGGTCCTCATGCTCAAGGACGCAGAAAAGGCCTTCCGGGCCGCAGCGTCAACACTATTGAGTACTCGGTCCTTCTCAAAGAACCTCGTTACAAAGGCAGCAAGCCTGCTCCAAGACCCAGACACAGACATTCAGGCTAATGCCGCAACAATCCTGTGCAAAAACGGCTCTCTACCGGCGCCCGTACTTGAGCGTATGCTCATCTTGTCGAAAACAGACCCAGGCATGCGCCATATTTTCGCAGAGGCCGTCGCGAGCCAAGCGGCCAACAAACCCGAGCACCTTCGCGAGTTAGTGGAAATGCTGGGGGACTCGGCTGAGTACATTCAGGAGTCGGCACAGAGAGCCTTGACCAAGCAAACCCACTTGTCGAAGGATATCATTAAGATGATAGCAACGTTGCTGGACGATACCAATGTCCGGAAGCATCCAGTACTGAGGGTCTTTTGCGGCCGCCCGTGCTCAGAACTAGAGTCCTCAGAACCAGACCTGAAAGTGCTGGAAAAAATCTGTCGCTTTTTGCATCCTCGCCTCGCCTCCGTTGATGGTGCAGAACTCGCATCCATCATCTTGGCTCAGCAGCAGTCTATTTTGCCAAACCAGGTCCTCCTGAAGCTGGTAGATGGCCTGACAGATATTTCCTCGGGGTTATATTACCGCGCAGAGTCTATCCTAACCCGCCAGCCAGCCATGCCTCACGAGGTTCTGAAACGGATAACAGCTTTATTGGAGGATGACACCAAATCCTGTGATGCCGCCGCCAACATTCTCCTTCAGCAGTCAGCTGTGCTCAACGATGAAATATTTACCACACTACTTTCTGGGATTGACAGCAAATCTTTCAAACACCTCTACAAGCGTTGGCTTTTGACGAGCTTTTCTGAGCCTCTAGCCTGGTCTACTGACGAGGAGAGCTCTACTCTCCGCACCGCCGGAGGGAGCACGACGATTTCTTGGGCCGAAGTACGGGACAGAATTGATGAGGCGCGAGAGGCCCTAAACCTGCCCTCCGGAGACATTATCAAGGCCTGCTAAGGCCTTTGCGCACTGTATCCGCGGATTCTATGCAGGTTTCTCCTGTCATTGTCAACCATATTGAAGTCGTAAAATAAAGACCTCGTGGAATGTCTTCTCGAGTCCTACAAAAAAAACCTGCGGTCAACACCACCGCATGGCTGGATGGAAGAGTACTTACGCCGACAAGAACCGCTCGTCCTTGAGGAACAGAGCAACGGTATGCACGTGGCTGAAATAAGAGTTCCAGCCTGTGATTGACTACGACCTCTTGAGACGATACCTTGAGACTTGCCAGGCCATAGAAAGACTTGATGACTTCGCAAAAGTTCGGTCCATAGGCAGGTCTGAAGGTTCCAAAAAAAAAAAACTGCCCTAATTAGAACATGGGCAGAGCTGTCCAACCTCAACGTACTCAAGGCAAAGAGGATTCTGGAGGTAGCAAGGGTAGTGTCGGCAGCCAACCAAGTAGAGTTACACCCGTGGGTAGGCGTGTTGAGAATTCGGTAGCATGGACTGGAGCTTGGCAGACTCTCGGTAGAACATGTGTTGTCCTCGAGTGGGTTCGACTTGCGAAAGGAACAGTACGGGAGGGGGGGTTCATGTTAGCTTAAATTGATACATGGATATAATTGGAAGAGAATTTGCATTGCATGCCCGTGAAGTTGCGTTCAAACTGCCGTCGTGGCGCTAGACTAGCAGAGGCTGCCTGGTGGTCGGCGTAAGTGGCGCAGCTGCGACTCGTAATTTGAGCGCTAGCCGTGTGAATTATATGCAGAGCAGACTCAGCCAACATTCACGAGCACCCAAGGGCAGCCGCCAAGCTGAACCCTAGCGCATGTCTCAGACGTGGTACGGCTTCCGCTAGACGGGTCATCAAGCAACTTGAATCAGTCCGACTGAGGTACATAAGCTCATCCAGCCCTCTGCACTGACGAAAGAACCACGGTTTTGTGCCTTTGACTTTGGCTTGGATTATTAACAACTAGTACACTGCAAGAAAATGTCTGTCGACAAGATCACCACGTGCTTATGGTTTGACGGACGCGCCGAGGAGGCTGCCAATCATTACACCTCCATCTTCAAGGACTCCAAAATCCTCCATGTCCAACGCTATCTCGAGGCTGGGAAGGAGATCCACGGCCAGAACCCAGGTAGCGTTATGGTCGTCGAGTTCGAGCTGAACGGCACCCGCTTCGTCGGGCTCAACGGCGGCCCGCATTTCACCTTCACCCCGGCCGTGTCCTTCCAGATCGGCTGCGACACCCAAGAGGAAGTCGACTACTTCTGGGACAAGCTGAGCGAAGGCGGCGATACGTCCAAGCAGAACTGCGGCTGGCTGGCCGACAAGTTCGGCGTGTCGTGGCAGGTCGTGCCGAGGAAGCTGAAGGAGCTGCTGGCGCACCCAGACCGCGAGAAGGCAAATCGTGCGACGAAGGCCATGCTTCAGATGAAGAAGCTGGACATCGCTGCCCTTCAAAAGGCTTTTGACGAGTAAAGGGGGTTTGAGGAGGTCTGGCGAGCGCAACGTTGGAGCAGATCAAGAACAGGTACAAAATGGGCCAATGGTGAAGGAGCGATGAATGGACTTGGATCCGTATGGCACGCCTTGTTTTTGCTTTTTTGACTAGATTGGTAGTCTATGTTATAATTTACTTCTCCATTTCTCCCAAGGCCCTCCCTCATCTCATGGCTTGAGGCTAAAGGCTGCCGCGACATTGAAGCTGAGGTCGCTAACGAGGTCCGACGGTCGTGAGCTGGTCCCAACCAAGACCGCGTGGTTACCGCTCTCGACCCGCCAGCATTGTCCGTCCTGCTCCTTCGCGCGGTCATCCCAGTAGGCTGCAGCATCGGCCTCAAAGCTGACCTGTATCGTCTTGAACTCGCCGGGCTGGAGGGACACCTTCTCAAACGCAGCCAGCGCCTTCGGCGGGCGACCCTTGTCCGAGCCCGCCGGCGGAGCCACATACACCTGCACAGTCTCCGAGCCGGCAAAACTCCCGGTATTCTTGACACTGGCCGACACCATCACAGATGAGCCCTCCTCAATACCGCCAGAGACTGTCACGTCGCTGACAGCGAAGGATGTGTAGCTTAGGCCGAAGCCGAAGGGGAACTGGACCTCCTTCTCGGTGGCATAGTGCCGGTCGAAGTGGCGGTATCCTACAAATACCCCCTCGACGTATTCGACCTGCTGCGACTCCCAGCTGTCCAGGCCGAAGTTTCCGTAGCATGCCGTGTGTTCGTACTTCTTGGGCCAAGACACGGGCAGCTTGCCGCTCGGTGTCACCTCGCCCAGGATCACATCCAAAATGGCATTACCGCTCTCCTGCCCGGCGTACCAGGCCTGCCGCAGAGCGCCGACTTCGTCGAGCCAGGGTACCTCGACGGGGACGCCCGTAGTGTTGACCACAACCACGTTGGGGTTTGCCTTGGCGACCGCAGAGATGAGAGCATCTTGGCTGCCATCAGCCGGCAGCTGCATAGTTGCGAGGTCCTGGCCCTCAGTCTCCCACTGCACGGTGTTGCCGACGAAGCAGATGGCCATGTCGGCCTCCTCGGCGAGAGCCACGGCCTCACCTAGCAGGTCGCGGTCCATCTCGGCCTGCTCGACCAAACCGAGGTGGGCCGAGATCTGGCCGTCAAATAGATGTAGCTCCGAGTTGGGGATCTGAGAGGGGATCGACTCAATGACGATCTCGTATGTCTTGGCGGCATCGAAGTCGTACTGGAAGCGGTGCTCTTCCTGCACGCCCAAGAAGAATGCCATGCTATCTGGGGTCTCGCGCTCCTGGTGGCTGAGCATCTCGCCCTTGATGAAGAGCTTCGACGGGCCGATGCCAGAGAAAGAAATATAATGCTTCCCAGAGATGGGGGGCGTGTAGGACGTCGTGCATCGGGCCGAGTTTGAGCCCCTGGTAGCTACTTTCATCAGCGTAGTGAAGAAAGAGCGAGGAATCTCTTCCGTAAAGAGTGGCGAGCCAGTGCAGTCCTCGCTTTCAAAGTAGTCAATCGTGAACCCAGGCTTGCCGCTCTTAGCGACGGCACCGTCGACGATATCGGGATATACGCGGAAGATATGAGCGCCTTTGGAGTGGGTGAGCTCTACATCGGAGCCCAATCGGCTCTGGAAGGCATCCCAGGGCGAGATCTTGTAGTGGCAGTTGAGGGACGTGCTGCCGCCGCCGTGCGCGGCAGCATACTGGGCCAGGGGCCCGAGCAGGGCGATCTTTCGCGTCTTCTTTGGGTTTAGCGGTAGGATGTCGTCCTTGTTCTTGAGGAGCGCGATACCCTCGGCGCCGGCCTCGCGGATGAGAGCCTGGTGCTCCGGGAGGTTGATGGCCTTCTCCTCTGGTGTCTCGCGCCGGTCGCTGAACTTGCCCGTGCGGCTAAGCAGCTTGAGAGACGCAAACGCGCGCTGGTCTAGATCCTCGGTGGTGATGACTCCCTCCTTGAGGGCCTTCTGAACGGCTTCTAAAGTGCGGTGCTTTGCTGGCCCGGGCATCTCCAAGTCCAGCCTACCGAAGTTGCGTGTTAGTGTTTGATAACCAGGAGCGGTTACTAGCTATACACTTCACTTACCCGCATTTAATACTCTCGGCCGCGTTGGATGTGGCGCCCCAGTCGCTCATCACGAGTCCTTGGTAACCCCATGCTTTGCGAAGGATGTCCTGGATGTAGGTAGGGACCTGATCTATGTGTTTCTCGTTCACCTGCAAAAGTTAGCCGAAGTCCCTTTTCAGCCTGGAAAGCACCCGATTGAGGTCTCACCTTGGGATAGCCGGTCATGATACACCAAGCCTGGGCTGAGGGTGACATCTGGTTACCTGCCAGAGAGCCCCGACACCTTTCTTTTGACAACAACTGGCGTTCTACTAAAGGATAGAGTTGGAAACAAATACATGACTGTTGCTTCGCATGGCTTTCCTGCTGAATGTGGCACACAAGTCTTCCATGCACTACCTGATAGTGGCCGCAACATCGGCGAGCTCATTATGGAAGTCTCCCACACAGACATCGCACTCGTCAAGTTGCTGGACACAGAGACATTCTCCAACGTTAGTTTCCAGAACACCATGATGCCACAGCCTATTCAGCTTAAGAAATTCGTTTCGGCTAAGACATACGGACACTTCAGTCCGATTTTCCTCAATTCACCTAATACAAACCTCATCAATGACACTTTTATGTTGACATCATTCCAAACAATCCCCAACGACGACAACTCAATAGAACAACAATGGATCTTTACAGTTTGGGTCTATAGCGGTCAAGACTCAGCAATCAACCTTCCCGAGGGAATGTGCGGAAGTGCTATCTGGGATGAGGACGGAGATGTCTTAGGATTTTTCAAGTATGCTCCTAAGGAAGGGGTGATGAAGGATTGGTGCGCCGGAATTGCTGCTGATGAGCTTATTAAGCGAGAATTTGACCTTGTCAGTACGAGCGAGAGAACTTAAGGAGGCCTTCATAACAATCCCAGGTTTACCTAGCTATAGTTGTAACAAATGACAATTTGGCCATGGAGAGACAGGGGTGTGGTAAGATTGATTTTGCTTTTGTGTTGCCGAGCGGTAGGCCTTGCAGTATGGGCTGTACGATGCTTGTGTTGGCCGTGGTGCAGAGCGCTTGTAGTTCTAGCGCCATGACGGCTAGGGCCTTGGCTGCAAACAAGAATTGGTTCTCTTTGTTGACTCTGTCGACCTGGGAGAGGCGTTTGACGTGTGGCTGTAGGCTAGGCGACGTGAATACAATAATAGATGGGTTGGAATTTAGGCACTGTGGTCGTAACTACCAAATTCTAATCCCTCTGCAGGGTGATTGGTTTGCTATCATTCAGCTAACTAGGACTGCAGGACAATTCCTTTAGGGGAGCTAGTTTCTATTAGCTATAAAGTACTAGTTATAGTTGCTCTTATCTTTTAAAAGTAATGATTTGTCTAGTAGATAGTGTTAGATTCGAAAATCTAGAGTGGTTAAAAGCCTTGAACCTTTTTAGATCATGTTTCTCTAACATGTTGTAAAGCCACCCTACCTCAGTGGCCCTTAGCGGCTGAGGCCCTCCACTTGCTAAAAACAGCAGATCAAACCATAGGCAATGCTATTTTATTGGAAAATCTGTGCTACTGTCTTGAAGGCGACGCGATTGCTCTGGCTGTGGTGGTTGCCTGAAGAGTTTGATATTTAGGTCTGGGGCGGTGGGAAATTCCCTGGGGTGGAAAGTCGGTGGTAATAACCTAGGCTGTGGCAGGGGCTAGGGAGGATTAGGGAAAATATGCCTGTATATACTGATCCCATTCTCCTTCCTGCCTCTGAATATCAAATATAATGCCAGTAAAATTAGAACCTTCTCTTAAGTAATAGTATAACTAAAAGATTAAAATTAATTAAGTTTGCAAGGGGTTTTATATCAATATAATAATATGTTGTGAGCATGCATCAGCCCTGGCCTAATATACCGACCTAGTGTAGATGCCAACTGGCAGCTTGGATTCCTCGCCGCGACCCTATTCAGTAGGAAGGCCGTCGGAACCTAACGCAAGAGCGGCACTCGAGACTGACAGCACTTTGAAATCCGGGTCTCGTCGCGGGTGGTTTGATCACCGGGTTCGCCGTCAATTGCTTCGGACGCCAGACGTGCATCGCTGCTGGCTACATTGTCTCCGTCGGAGGCGTGTTCCTCCAGTTCTTCGCTACCACTCCGGCGCATTTCTTCGGCGATAAGATCCTCACCGGTCTGCCACTAGGTTGCTTCACCACGGTGGCCCCGACGTACGCCTCCGAGATGGCCCCTCTCGCCATCCGCGGCTCCATCACCGCCGGCATGAACTTTGCCATCGTCCTGGGCCAGCTGATCGGGTACGGCGTCATGCGCCAAGCCAGCTTCTATACCGGCAGCGCGCAGTACAAGGTGCTTTTTGCCACGCAATGGGGATTTGCCGCCGTCGGCCTACTCATTCTACCGTGGTTCCCCGAGTAAGCCCCGTTTGTCTCTTGCTCCCTCGCCCTCTTGACTAATAAATCGTGCGTCGCAGGTCGCCCTACTAGCTCGTTGCTCACGGCCGCGACGAGAAGGCGCGCACCAACCTAACCAAGCTGCACGCCCCGGAGTACGATATTGACGGCCACATGGCCGAAATTCGCGAGTCTCTGGCCCGCATCAACCAGGACAATACTTCGCAAGGCACCATGCTTGAGTGCTTCGGAAGGGACCACTGGAAGCGCACCATGGTTGCCACATCCGTTTTCTTCATCCAAAATGCCTGTGGTAGCGCCTGGGTTGTCGGATACATGAGCTGTAAGTCTTCTGGTGTTTGCGGTGCTGGAAGATGCGGGAAACTGACCGACCCGCAGACTTCATGCAGCTCGGCGGCATGTCTGCTGAGAATGCCTTCAGCGCCACCGTCGGCCTGAGCGGCGTGATGGTGGTTGGCAACATGTGCGGCTGGTTCTTTGTCGAGCGATTCGGCCGCCGCGGCACTGCGCTCTGGGGCATCGTCATCCTATGTGTGACGCTGTTCCTGATCGGCATCTTGGCCTGCATCTCCACGGCTGGGGCCATCAACGGCCAGGTGGCCTTCATGGCGGTGTGGTCCTTCGTGTACCAGGGCACCATTGGTTCGGCGGCATGGCCCATCGCTGCTGAGGCTCCCACCTCGCGTCTCCGCAGCCCGACGCAGTCGCTCGCGACTATCATGAATGGCCTGTCATCGTGCATCTGGAGCTTCGCGCTGCCGTATGCTATCAACCCGGACCAAGGAACCTTGGCGGCAAGATTGCCTTTGTGTTTAGCGCCGTGCTAGTATTCGCTGTGGCCTTCATCTACTTCTTCATCCCCGAAACCAAGGGCCGGACGTACATGGAGATTGATGAGCTCTGGGCGAAGAAGATTGCGCCACGGGGATTCAAGGACGCGCAACTTTTGCCGGTGGGAGACGACCACCTGCAAAAGACGGCGGAGTAGAGAGACAATAGTCTCTTTTCTAGAGCTTAGGAAGAGCACAATACCCACTAGAGGGTAGTAGTGATCCCGAGAAGCAAGGGAACCTGTACCACATAAGTACATATGATATATCTCAGTAATGCAATAGCAGCTTCGTTATTTTTGCACAGCGTCCATTACGTTCTTTCCAGGTCGTCCTGTTCGGTGTTTTTGGATGTCTTCCATCTGCTGCCTTTTAGCTGTCATAGGTTTACGCGTATCCGATAACCTCCGCGTATTGCCTTTCACCTCCCTGCGACCTTCCCAATGACCTTAGATTCGTCCCATTTCTCGCTTCGCATTGTAGCTCCGAAAGCATTTCGATCTGCCACCGGCTATGCCAATCCCGATTTTAGTGCCTCGCCATCTAATCTTGACGAGCTGGACAAAAAGTGGGTACGGCGTAGCTTCTCTTTGTCGCCTAAGAATTAGCTTCAAGCGGGGATGCAAAGGCACATTCTTGAAGCGCGGCCGTGGCGCGTCCCCACTCGCGACCTCGTCCTGTCGTTCCACTTCCTCATCATCGCTCTGGTCTCGGCACGCTCGCTCGGCGCGGTGTGCGGCAGCACGGTCGGGAAAACACAGGCGCCGGAGATGTCTTGGTTTCCTAGATGTCGACGAGTTCCAGGAAAGGGAGGCCCATCTCCCGGAAGGCGTGCGATCTCTGCCGCGAGCGCAAGGTCCAGGTACGAACGCCCCTCCCTCTGCTTTCCGCGTATCCCGGCTCTCGCCTCGGACCCTGGTGTCTAACGTCGCCGCGCAAAAGTGTGTGTTTGGCATAGAGAACCAAGAAGTATGCCTGAAATGTCTGAAAGCTGAGGTGCCTTGCACCTTCTTGACCGAGAGGAAGCCGCGTGGTCCTCCGAGTCGGTACGTGTGCCCTTCTCCAGACGCAACACCACAGCGCGTCTTGCCTCAAGATTTTCGACGCTTGCCTAACTGGGATCTCAGACGTGTCTTGGAGGCCCAGAGACGGGCTCTGTCCCCGCACACGTCTCGTCCATGGGAGCTCGGTGAGGATCCGTCAGGGCAGCCCGCCTCACCAGTCGACAGCGCGGAGCTGCATGCCGTAGCACTGCCCCTCGGCCCGCTCACCGTAGATCATCTTGTTCCCGAGCCCATATTCCGCAATGTCATTAGGGACTATCTAGAACAGGTCTACCCCGTCCTGCCCCTTGTCCACGTGCCGTCGTTCCGAACCAGGTTCGACGCGCGGGACTACGCCACCGATCCGCCCTTCTTCCGCCTCTGCGTCGCCCTGTGCGCCGTCACCACGGCGTCCATCCCGCGCCAGGCCGCGAGCTACACGTGCAACATATACCGAGATATGGGCGCGCTTGTCGACCGGGCGTCCCATATGATCCTCATTAGCCGCATGTCCTCAGAGAGTGCCTGGCAGAATAGCCCCACAGTGGGGAGCATGATCGTGTCCGTGATTCTCTCGATGGCCGCGCACTATACCTCGCGGCCCAATGCCGGCTGGGCGTACGCCAGCGAGGCCATCCACTTCTTCCGGACGCTGGAGCTGTACAAGAAAAGCGCGTACGACGGCATGACGCCGGTCGACATAGAAATGTGCAAGCGCGCCTTCTGGGTCCTCTACATAATCCAGGTGTAAGTCCATCCTGCCGTCGCATCCTCGCTCCGATAGCTAATGAGCATGGATAGGCACGACCGCATTCTGTGCAATGTCCCACATACAGGCCTGAGTTACGACCCCATGTACACGGATTGGGAATTCCTGACGCCCCTGGAGGTGAGCGACGAGCATCTCCATCTGCTACCAGAGGATTATCCATCGCCTTCTGATCCGGGGCATCGGCCCGTTATTTCGGGGTTTATCGCGCTGACCAGAGTGTTCCTCTGCTTCGCGGGCATCATTTCGAAGAGCATCCCAGGACCGCCTCTTTCCTACTCCATGGCTAGCAGAGTCGGCTCAGGCACTGAACCCCATACCTCTGTGCGCTGGTATATGGGTATTCCAGTCTCATCCAATGCGCCCAGTCTCGAGATCTTTTTCAATGTCATGAAGCGGCTCCACACCGCCTTGGAGGAACTACCTGACGAGCTCAAGCTCCCACATCGGCGGACGCCACCCGCCTCCAGCCACTCCCCAGATGGCCCGGCAGGCTCCATGTTGCAACCTAACATGGGGGAGGCCTTTGTCCCAGACTCGAGCGAGCAGTCTTCACAGCCCTCGACCGTGCGCCAATTCGATATCATGCGCGTCAACATCCATGTTACAAGCCTCTACTTGCAATCCACCATATTAGATCTATGTATCAACACTCTCCAGCGGGCGACAACACGGGAGGGGTCGACTCCGTACAGCAACAGCAGCCCCGCGAGCATGGATGCCTATAGTCCAAATGCCGGCAAGGATGCGGCCGCAAACGCCAGCAAAATATCCGCTCGCGCCCAGCTCTTCGAATTCCGTAGCAGTCTGGCACGAGAACTGCTAGACATACTTACCTACTACTCCTCGGAATCACTCGAGGCAAACGGAGAGTCGATGGTAAGTAGTAGCATCACAGCTGATGTACTACGGAATCTAGGACTGACTAGTAGTTATTAGATCATAAAGATACGTGACATCGCGTCATCACTCCTCGACCGTGACGAGGAGCGCGATATCGCAGCCGACATCGAGGAACGCAACCGGCACTATGTTACACGCTTTGTGGAGATCCTGGCGAAGCTAGATTACGCGTCACGGCATCTACGCCAAGTTGGGGAGCACCAGAGTGGCCGAGCCGGATAGTCGGCGTAATATTCTCGGCGTCGTGGTCCCAGCGTCCCACGACAAATCTAGATTACCGTCTTCGCGCTGTAGACTTACAAAATGGCTTCCCTTGGGGAAACGGCAAACGCCGGCCAGGACTTTTGTCGTGGCATTGCCAGCAAGGCTTCGCAATACTACATCCTGAGTCATAGCCTGCAGGTTGAAGAGGCGCACTAGGCCTAATATACGTTTTCGGCAGCTTTCTGCCAAGTCGCGGTATAGCATTATCGTTTTTCAGTATACATTACATCATGGCCATGTCGATAGGCGAGAGAACTATATAACTAGGGCCGCATTGGCGCACATGCAGCAAGTGGTGTTCGCAATATGCACATGCCTGACTAACCGCCTGCAGCTCGAGGATACACTAGGCACCGCATACGCTTTCGGCAATGTTTTTGCGAACTGCAACTGGCTATATACTACATCATCGTGAACATTGGTGAATTCTAGGTTGTACAGATATTATCCCTAGGCACTAGATAGGAACAGAGTCGCCTCAAAAAATTCTAGCTACTTTCGCATCTTCAGAATAATGTCGCCCCCACGTCGTGCCCTCATCGCCGTCACCTCGGCGCATGCCCCCCTCTTCGAGGGCAAGCATACCACCGGCCTCTTCATTGGTGAGGCTCTGCACCCCTACCTCGCCCTGACGGAGGCTGGCTTCGAGGTCGATCTCTCCTCCGAGACGGGAACCTATGTCGCAGACTGGCTCTCGCTGCAGCCCGACTTCCTGCACGGCAAAGAGCTGGAGATCTGGAACGACACCAACAGCGAGTTCCGCAAGAAGCTGGACAACATGACCAAGGCAGCTGATCTAGACGGGTCCAAGTACGGCGTTTTCTTCGCGTCCGCCGGCCACGCCGCCCTGATCGACTACCCCACGGCATCGAACCTGCAGAAGATCGCCGCTCAGGTTTGGGCGAGCGGCGGCGTCGTGTCGTCGGTGTGCCACGGTCCCGCCATCTTCGCCAACGTGCCTGACCTCGCCACCGGTGAGCCCCTGATCAAGGGCAAGTCCATCACGGGCTTTACCGAGCAAGCCGAGGATGACATGGGCCTCACGGCAGAGCTGAAGAGCTGGGGAAATCCCCTAATCGAGGAGCTTGCGGCGAAGCTTGGGGCAACCTGTGAGCGTTCCGAAAATCTTGCACATTCCGGGCGGACTTGTCTTCCGAGTGCTAACTAGGTACCGTCTTAGACAAACGTGCTCCGGGAGTTTGGGACGACTTCCACATCGTCGATGGGCGCTTGGTTACGGGACAGAACCCCCAGAGTGCACTTTCTACGGGCAAGGCTGTAGTGGAAGTTTTTGATAAGCTTTAACGCTGTTTCTGGGCAACCTTATGCATATTCCCTTCGTCGATGAAATCGAGTAACATGAACCTATAGTTCGAAAATCGGCCTATACTTTATGGAGGTTACATGGTGGTTAGGACCGAACATACTAGTTTGGCGGTAGGCTTATTCGAAGTAGTATATCAATACCATGCAATTACTAGAGTCGTCTCTAAGAGCTCACATTGAATATTGGGATCAGGTATATACGAAAGCGCACCCTTGACTAAGGAACTCTTTCACAGACATGGGATAGATGCACAGGCACGGAGAAACGGATGTTGTTAGGACGTCCTGCGAGATAATTAAGCGGAGTGTCACTGCCGGCCACTTAGATATTCCCCGGCTGACGCAGGTCGGGGTGGCAATATATTTTACCTTGGCCAGGTGGACAATTGCACCAGTACCCCAGATTGCAATCTAGGCGGCCGGCAAAAAGACCCATTACCTGGTTTCAGCCACCATAAACCCCAGAGGCCGATATAATAGCTTGGATGCTACAATTGTGAAAACCATATGTCTTTCTCTAGCTCTAATCTCGGAACCCACAGCTACGTGTCACAGCAACCATGTGGTCGATGGGAGTCTTGGTGTCGCTTGCAGCATTTTCCCAAGCTCACTGTGCGTATTTCGGTGAGACGAAACGGTGATATGTCGAGACTAATCGTTAGAGAAGACCACTTCTCCAACATAGGCGTCGCTAGCCCAGAATGGAGTTTCGGTCGGCCGGTGAAAAACGCACGCGACAATGGACCCGTGACGGATCTCAACAGCATCGACATGCGTTGCAATCAGGCAGGGGTTGGCAAGAGCATATTCACTGCCGCCGCTGGCGGTAAGATGCCTGTGTACTACAACCAGCAGCCGTGGCACCAGGGGCCTTACCAGGTATATATGGCGAAGGTCCCGCAGGGGCAGTCCGCCTTGACTTGGGATGGAGCCGGTCAAGTGTGGTTCAAGGTCTTCTCGGCAGGAGGCTACACGGGCGGGTGTAAATACTCAAGCGGCAACTACTGCTTCCCTGATAAGTGTAAGTTCAGGTGATGAGAGGGCTTGATATTTACGGTGCTGATGTTCTGCTCAGGGGAAAACCCACAGGTTGTCACCCTCCCGGAGGAGCTCCCCGCGGGAGACTACCTCGTTCGTGCCGAGCACCTGGCACTACACATCTCAAACCAGCCTCAGTTCTACATTGGGTGCGGAGCCGTCACAGTTACGGGCGAGGGCCGCGGCACGCCGGAACCTTTGGTCGCGTTCCCAGGCGCGTATAAGCAAGGGGACAAGTCCGTCTTCAACAACTTCAACTACCCAAAGCCGGTTAACTATAGTCCCCCAGGGCCGCCCGTGTGGACGGGAAATTCTACGTCGTGAGGGGCGCCGGGGCGTGCAACGCTACCGTAGGATGCAACCTAGTTAATGCCAAATTAGTAAAATCACCAGCCGTACAAATCCCAAACTCTTTATGGATGCAACATTGTGCGATTACGTGTCTCGGAGAATTCGCTGTGGAGTTGGAGGCGGGTAAATTCATCTCTAGAAAACCCGACGTGTCCTGCTTCTCTTGGCCGCGAGGGGAATGAGCCATCGCCACAACACTTGTAAATATACGGTCATTGTTCTTTGCGTCGAGCAAAATGCGCCTCTCTGCGCTGTTGAGCAGCCTAGCACTGCTCTCCTGGGCTTCTGCTGCCTCATGGATCGAGTCAGGGGCAGTATGGTACGACACCGACGGGAAGAAGATTGACGCTCACGGAGGTGCTGTGCTCCAGAGAGGGGACGTCTTCTACTGGGTTGGCCACAGCGCAAGCAGTGAGTTTTGGTTGGTGTAGGGGATGGAGGTGTATAGAGGAATCGCGCATCTGACAGTATACCCAGACCAATCGCCTATGGTGTACTCGTCGACGGATCTACTCAACTGGAAGAATTTGGGCTCACAAGCACCATCAATTACGGGGATGTGGCGGCCCAAGTTCGCCATTCCGAACAATGACTCCTTCTGGGTAAAAATCGTTATTACCAGGGAAAGCATGACGTGTCTGCTAATAGTTCACCAGATATTCGGACAGCAGGACCGCTATGTGCTCTCCTTGAAGTCCAGCCAGTTTCTCGGTAGCTATGGAAAGTCCGGCAAGGTCCACCTACCTCCCAGTGACTATTCGTACTCCGACACTGGGATGTTTTACGACGAAGCTACCCGTCAGTGCCAGGCCTTCCGTAGAAGTCCCCGTCTTTTCTCTCCTAACCTCGCTTAGAAACCTGGTACTTGCTGACCAGCGCCGACCACAATACGGTGCAGATCAATAAGATAAACTCGGATGGGTCCCTCGGGGATCGCGTGACAGCATTCAGTAAGCATACAGCCGTTAGGCGCCGAGTTACAAGACTGACGTGCGATGCGCAATAGCTAAAGGATCATACGAGGCACCGGGTCTCTTCAAAGTCGACAACATCTACTTCCTGATAGTCTCGGGGAAGACGGGGTGGCGGTCGAACCCGAACAAGGTGTTCTGGGCCAACTCCCTCGCGGGCCCTTGGAGCGGCGGCACCGACATCGCACCGCCCGACGACAAGACGTACAACTCGCAGAACACATTCGAGCTCACGATCAAAGGCTCCAAGCAGACTACGTATATCTACATGGGAGACGCGTGGGACTCCAAGGGCTCGGCGGCGTCCAACTACGTCTGGCTCCCGATGAAGGTAGACACGAGGTAGGTTCCCGCGCTTCTGCTGTGGCTGTCGCCTTGGCTAATGTCGGCTCGCTGCAAACGCAGTGCGAAGATGGTTACGCTGGACTATCACCAGAAATGGAAGATCGATGTCAAGACTGGTGTGGTTACCTATGCGGACAACGCAGCATGAGTCAAGTCAAGACCGTGCAGCCATCTTGTGAAACGGGCATTAACCGAGCTATGTGATAAAGGATATCTTTGCACTCTCTTCTAGTCTAAAAAACTCCTCTACATAGGGAAACCATGTCGATGATGGATGCAGAACCAGGGTATCAAAGCCCACTCGTATCCTCTGTATTCTCGAGACTCCCCCTTTAGTACCATGCACTCTTCGACCCATCATCGAGACTGTACAGCATCTTGCACTTGTTCGTCTGGCATACCTTGTGCCGCCACAGTCGCTTGAACCTCGGTCCCGTGGGGCCCTGCACGTAGTGGTACTGGCCGAACAGCCGCCACTGGCGCCTATCACGGAGCTCGAAGGTATCATCCCCCCACCATCCCTTGAAGTGGAACCAGGACGTCGGCAGCTTGGGGTTCGAAGCCGCTGGCGTCAGGCTGGTGGGCTCACGCCCGGCCGCCTTGTCCTCGCGGTCCTGCTCGTAGTCGTAGAAGTATGCGTACGTGTTCAAGCTGGGGTCCCAGAGCGGCCCCTTGTCGGTCTGATCCTTGAGCCAGCCGAACGGCAGCACGTACGGGTGGTTCCCGGGCTTGGCGTACATGGCGTGGCTGCCGACAGCCGAGTACACTACCGGTCGCTCTGGCTTTCCCTTCTTGACTATGCGTTTGTCGAGCGCCTGCCAGGCATAGGCCTGGCCTCCCGAGTGTTCGCTCAGGAACATGGCGCGCGGCACGCCGTTTTCGAAGCGCACCATGCAGTGCTCCCAGTCGCCGACGTGGTTGCCAAAGCGGATGTTGGCCACTGTTTGTCCTAGGTTGTAGCTGTAGAAGAAGAACCAGAAGGCATCCACGATGCCACCTCCCTTCTCTACGATGACGAGGACCACCGGCGCCTTCGAGTAGCCTTCCGCCGTCGGCTTGTGCATCGGATCTGAGTCCGGATCTGAGTCCGGATCCGAGTTGGCCATTGTGTGCTGCGGCCGCGACCCATACGCCTGGCGCCGGCCGAGAGGAGAGCTTTTGCGCCCTGTCCGCCTTGGGTCTGCGATGCGGTGCGGCGGGTGCTGCTTGTCCGCATCCCACCATGTCGTGCCCTCAGGCGGGAGCTTATCGTCGCGCCACCCCCAATCCCCGTGGTCTTCCTCGACCTTGTCTGGGTAGTGCTCAAAGGGCGTCGGGATGCCGGCGTGGTTGTGCAGCCACGCCGGCCTAGATTCCACGTCGTCGTTGCTGGTGAGGAAAATTTCAGCTGACGCATTATTAAGCTGTCCGAGGTTTCCGAGGTCGACCGGCCTCGTCAGATTCATCGCGGTATTATTGGCCTTCGGCGTCATGTGCTCGATGTGGTCGAAGATGTCGGACGGCCAGAAGCTTTCTTGCGTGTACAGATGCACGAGTGGCGCATGGTCCAGGACGTATTCCGGGATCTCCTGTAGTATCTTGGCGCCGTCATTCCCACCGGCCCTCCTGGCCATCTTACTTCTCTCCTCCGCAACCCACCATGTCTCCGGACGTATAGAGGCACCGTGGCCTCTCTCTGAGATCCAAGTCTCCCTCCGGCGGAGGTCCGGCCAGCTCAAGTCGTGATCCTCGTTGCTGGTGCTGTTTCCTCCCCACCGAAGGACCGGCGCATCCCACTTGACGTGGTGGATCCCGCACAAGCTCAGCCAGCGACAGGCTTGCCGGTCAAGCCAGTATGGCGACGAATCGACCCATTCCTTGTCGCGCTGCTGCTCTTTTGGCGTCGGCGGTGTCGGGTTGAGAACGTTGGGGAGCCACCAGACGACGAAGATGGTCGCCGAGAGGCTGAGCGCAAAGATGGTGGCTCGCCGCAGATTGTACATGGGGAATTATTATGGCCGCCGCGCAAGGCTTGGGCGGGCGGGTCGGTCGGAGCAGCGATAACAAATGGAGAAAAGGGAAAGCACTGCACTGTCGGATCCGATTGCAGCGGAGGGATCGGCGGCGAGGATGGAGTTCGAGGGAGGTTGACCTGAGACGTGAGGGAGGGCCTCGACGTGGGGCCGGCGATGCCGGAGCAACAGAAGTGGCGGCGAAAGAGTATCGGCGCAGCCGGGGGGGCTAATACATGTTCGGGTAGGGTTCGGAGTGTGGAAAAATACTGGTGAATGGGGTTTGCGACAAGAAATAGAGAGATGACATGTCCCTCTCGGCTTTGGAAGAGATCTGGACCCTTCGTTGTTGGGCGGAAGTTGGCGGAGACTCGGGAACTCAAGCGACGATCTCGGTGGGGTCCGAGAGTCAGTGTACCCAGTACCCTGACTGTGCCTTGGCGCTTACAAGCTGAGAAGTACCGAAGACCTGGATCCCACCCCGCCTCCCGTCCCTGGCAGGATGGTGTGGATCACGCTGCCGTCCCCCGGAACCTGCTTTGCCTGCCAAGGACCCAACAAGGAACAGGACACCGCCACATGGCCGGCAGCAAAGATTCTCGTTGGCGGCTGGCGTTGCGATAGCTTCACTCAGGCGGGGGCACATGAGAGCGCGCATGGCGTCGCACCCACCACACATCGATTCTCGTGGTGTCGCTATCTGTGCTTTCTGGCTGAATCATCCCTCAGAAGCGCCGACGACTCAGCCGGTCGGCTGCGGCGGTCTGCAAGTCAAAAGATAACAAGATAACGAAAGAGGCGGACGCTGCATCAGCGCTTGCCTGCCCTCCTCTCGTTGGGGTATCACTGAAGGTCAAACTAAACATGTACTATACAAGCACACCGCCTGACCGGCGACACGAATCGGCGCCGTCTGGTGGTCCACCCTGATCGGTAGTTCGGCCTGGGCATCGCGGCTCCCACCGGTACTTGCTCCGAGAGTCTCCACAGTCCGTCAAATCACGCCTCCTCGAGGACGATCGATCACCAGTTTTTTCATTCCTCATTTTGTCTTTTTGGGCCGCCCGCGACGCTTTGCTGGCGCTTCGACCTCGCCTCGCTCGATCGCCGCCTGGAGTTCCGCCTCGATCTCGGCCTTCTTCCTCCTGTAACGCTGCTTGCTCTTCACGTTGCGCATGTTGCGCCGCATGTACATCTCATCTTGCGGGTTCGCATTATTTGGCGGGGGGTCGAGGGCCACGACCGTGACCTCGTCCATCTCCCCGCGCTTGCGCTTGAGTGCCGTGAGATCCTCCAAGAAGCACGCCTGAGGGACACGCTCGCCCATCTTGTCAGAGGTGACGTTGACGTAGACACCCTTGTTGCGCCGCAGGCGTTCCTCCATCGCTCTGCTCTTCGCATCGCGGCTAGCTAAGTCTTCCTGGCCCGCTTCTTTCCGTTCGCTGATGTCCACCTCTTCAAACGCAATCCTCGTGCTGCTCGCAGCTAGCAGGTCCACATCGGGCGCGAGGCTGCGCAGCGTGGGGAGAGGGCTGTCGGGATCGTGTGCCGCTAGGATGAGCTCTGTTCCCATGTTTCGCATCCATGTTCCGCGTAGAGTCTTGCCGCGGTAGGAAACAATGGGGTGGTCGGAGTGAAGTTCGAGGATCTGAATGTTTCCCAGCTCTTCTGCGCCCCCCTGCGGCTCTTTTGTGACGCTATTCTTTGGCACTTGGGAGCCTGCGTCCTCCTCATCCTGGTCTTCACGCTCGGCGGGGGCACCGTCGTCAGAGTCCTGACCCTCCTCGATATACTCGGCAGAATGAGGGTTGGGATCGGATTTGTTGAAGGCGCTGTTGTACCAGATATTGAACCCACCGCGTCGGTTGTTAGGGGCTTCATCTAGTCCTCGCTCAACAAAATCGGGAAGGGAGAGGTCCAATGTCAGGTAGTAGGTCTAGACAAGATCAGTGGGTGCGAATGCAAGGGTTGCTGGGGGCGCGACGGACTTCGGTCTCGGTCGTCGAGTACTCGTACTCCCACTCGTCGTCATCGTCAGGCTGGGGATCTACCGCGCTGGGTTTGGCGGGGCTCGGCTCTGGCATGGTTGCAACCTCTAAAGACCTCTCCGGGAGTGCAGATTGTGCATGACGGCCGAAGTAGGTCGACAAAGCGCTGCGACTGTTGACGGAATGTGAGTTCAAACGGGTAAAAGCTTGGGAAAGTTTTGGTGGAGTGCGGCAGAACTGGGAGCTACAATGGTGGGGCTGTAGGCGTAAATTACGCCATCAAAACTGTGCAGTACAATGCTTGCCCCGCGGCAATTGGAAGTAATGGAGTTGCGGGCCAGCACAAGTGCAGTTGGTTGTACCGTATAACAGCCTCGTCGTCCGAATACTCATTTCATCAGCCGCTGGTCTGTGAGAGGAAAACGCGGCACTCTAGTATCGCAGCGTTGCTCTACTTGGTCCTCCCACTCCAACCACCTCGTTGGGATGCGCTAGTCATTGGAGCGTTACGACTCGATATTCTCGAAGATCTAGTCTAGCGTATCCCGTCTCCTCAATCCTGCACAGAGCTGTCGATCTGGGGCGCCGGAAGCTGGCCATTTGCTGCACGCTTCACCTCTCGAGACAGGGCATCTCGCGAGGGATCTTCGAACACTAGGCTGCCGTGTGTTTACTTGCAGAAAGGGGCATTAAACGGGGTACTACCCATGCCTGTAGCTAGTGGGCTCTGGCTGCCCTGCGCTTGGTGGGGGAGCTTCGACTGCCCCGCCATGCGCAGACTAAGTAGAACCAATTTTTGACTCACACGAGCGAACCCCTCCGAAGGGCGCGATCTCTTTTCCCCTTCCACCCACCTCTCAGTCTATGCGCCGGAGCTGTGTATCGGTCGATTGCTAAAATGCCCAAGGTCCACCTCCTCGACTATGTCGCGGGCAACATCCGCAGCCTCGTCAACGCCATTGAGAAGATCGGGTACGAAGTGGAATGGATCCGATCACCGGAGCAGATCGTGGATGCTGAGGTGCGCCCCCCCCCCGTGGCTTCCCATCCTACAGAGCCCAATGCTGACCTGTATTGCCTTGCACAGAAACTGATTCTTCCCGGCGTCGGCCACTTCGGGCATTGCCTGTCTCAGCTGTCCTCCGCCGGCTACCTGCCAGCGTTGCGCGCCCATATCGACGCTGGCAAGCCGTTTATGGGAATCTGCGTTGGGCAGCAGGCCATCTTCCAGGGCTCCGTCGAGGACCCACAGTGCCCCGGCCTTGGTCTCATTCCGCGGTCGCTCGACCGCTTCGACGACGCCGACAAGGCCGTGCCGCACATTGGCTGGAATAGCGCGCTCTGCCAGACGGACGGGGCGCTGTACGGGCTGAACCCGGGGTCCAAATATTACTATGTGCACTCTTACAAGTACCCCTATAAGAAGGGGGAGCTAGAGGCCCTGGGCTGGGCCGTTGCCGTCGCGACCTATGGCCAGGAGACGTTCGTTGGCGCCCTCGCGAAAGGCAACGTCTTCGTCACACAATTCCACCCTGAAAAGAGTGGTGCTGCTGGCCTGCGGGTGATCAAGGCCTTCTGCGACGGTTCCGGCGCAGAGGCGCTGAAGGCGCAGGCGGCCATCGCGATCGATAACGGCTCCGCCCAGGCTCTGCCGCCAGCGGGCCTGACGAGGCGAGTCATCGCGTGCTTGGACGTCAGGACAAACGACCAAGGGGACCTCGTCGTTACGAAAGGCGACCAGTACGATGTGCGCGAAAAGTCGTCCGACCGGTCCGTCCGCAACCTGGGCAAGCCGGTCGACATGGCGAAGCGGTACTACGAGCAAGGCGCTGACGAGGTCACCTTCCTCAACATCACGTCGTTTCGCGACTGCCCGGTGGCCGACCTGCCGATGCTGGAGATCCTGCGGAGGACATCCGAGACCGTCTTCGTGCCGCTGACGATAGGCGGCGGCATTCGTGACACGGTCGACACGGACGGCACCAAGGTGTCGGCGCTCGAGATCGCCACCATGTACTTCAAGAGCGGGGCCGACAAGGTGTCTATCGGTAGCGACGCCGTGCTCGCCGCCGAGGAGTACTACAACGCGGGCAAGTCGCTGTTCGGCAACACGGCCATCGAGCAGATTAGCAAGGCGTACGGCAACCAGGCCGTGGTGGTCAGCGTGGACCCCAAGCGCGTGTACGTCCCGAAGAAGGATGCCACACGCCACGCCACATTACAGACCAAGTTCCCGGGGCCCAAGGGAGAGGAGTTCTGCTGGTACGCGTGTACGATCAAGGGCGGCCGGGAGACGCGCGACCTGGACGTCGTCGAGCTCACCCAGGCAGTGGAGGCCATGGGCGCCGGCGAGATCCTGCTCAATTGCATCGACAAGGACGGCACCAACAGCGGCTTCGACCTGGAGCTGATCTCCCAGGTCAAGGCGGCCATCAGGATACCCGTCATTGCGAGCAGCGGAGCGGGCAATCCCGGCCACTTCGAGGAAGTGTTCGAGAAGACGACGACAGATGCCGCCTTGGGCGCCGGCATGTTCCATAGAGGGGAGTACACAGTGCAGCAGGTGAAGGACTTTTTGGCGCAAAAGGGGCTGGTGGTTAGACAGTACGAGGGGGCCCTCTAGGCTAGACGGTAGCGAAAAATAAAAAAGATATCCCCATGACAACATGCACATAAGATTCTCAGCTCGATTGGGTGATTTGCATGGTATATTACCGGGTGCAACATAACTATGTAGAGAACTGAACCATATAAAGACCAAAGTTCGAATACAACAATCTCGGTTCCCGTAGGCCCTTGCGGTTCGCCATTCTGATATCAAATTACCAATCCTGGTGTCGCTCTGTGTCCTGTTTTTTTCGTGTGTAGTTTGCCTCCCAGAAAACAAGACGCCCAACGCAACGAAATAACAATTAATGCTCGCAGGAAGAAGATAGGATTGTCATCCGTGGCTATGCAAAGCTCGGAACGCCTGGCCTATTGCAACCTGTCCGAGCGACTAGAGCTCCATACCCATGGTGATCCACCGGTCGCTGGTCACGTCCGCCGTGCCGGCCCAGAAGTCCAGAGTGGTCAGCGAGAAGCCGGCCCACTGCAGTCCTTTGGTTAGAGACTTGGTGTCCTGCTTGGGGATCGATCGATCAATGCAGATAGTCATGTGTGCGCAGGCGAGTGGACCGTCGGCCAGCTCAATCAATGCAACGAGACTGGTTTTGCGTCAGCAATACGTCACAGTCGGAGGGCAAAAGGGGGTTGTGACTCACGCAGGCTTCAGGTCCTGTCCAACGATGGTATTGTCGAAGAAGACAAACAAGGTTTTATCCTCGATGTCCTCGGAGACGAAGGCGCGGAAGCTAGCACCTCCAGCGTAGTCCCAAATCTCCAACCAGGCGCCGATGCCCACGCCTCCCGGGGCGCCCATCAGGGTCTTATCCGCGATGGGAAAGTCGTCCGGTGGCGTGAGCTGGCCGTGGGCAGAGACGACGCTGGTGGGTGCTCCGCTCGCGCCCATTCCATTGCTGCCGTACCCCAAATTGTTGTCGTAAACACCCGTCAGGCCGGAGCCGTGCGCAGCCGTGTTTCTCTCAACCAGAAACATGGCACGCAGGGTCTCGCAAAAGAATCTCTCACATTCTTCCCTGATCCGTAGTGCTGCCCCCCCTCGACGGTGCGGTCGAGTGTGGTTTCCCCTATGGCCGCGGCCCGAGCTGCCGCCGCGCGACTTCGTCTTGGGAGTCAGCGCGAGCTCGTTGGTCGCTGTGATAGCCGCGAGGGGGGGACTTGAAGGCGGCGAAGGTAGTCCTGAGGAAGGAACCTCAGGAATACCACTCAGCCCCTGTAACGCTCGTAGTGCAGTAGTGCAGGCCCTTGAGCGACGAGGCACCCGCATCGACAATGTAGCAGCTGGCAAGGACATTGGCCTGGCGGACAACGTCCTCGCCACAATTACTACTCCAATTGTTACTGGATTGTTTCATTGGCGCCATGACTGTCGAGGTATGCCACTTTGATCGACCTAGAGAGGGGTATAGAGGCGGTGGCGAAGGTTGGGCCGGCGGGAGCGGTGGTTGCGAGTCGGGGCAATTGAGTGCGAGGCTGGTCTAGTCTGCGATGGTAGTTCGAGAGGGCGCTGGGCTTGGGCTGGTACAGGCGATGCTGCGTGGGTTGAGCGCGGGAGCGAGGCGGGAGATGTGGTCTTCGGAAGTCCGGACTTGGTCGTTGGAGGTGGAGCGTGAAAGGAGGTGAGGAGAGAGAAAGGCGGAGAAGCGGCAAGAAAAGACTCACTCAGGGCCGTCAGTGCCCTGCCGACCCGAAAACTGGGGGTTCAAAAGTGGGTTTTTGTGGCGTTAGGCCACTATCACGTGGCTGGCCCTGTGGCTCTCGGCTTTGCGCATTGGGGAGCGGCTCCCAACGGCGTTGGCGAACTCTCTGAGGAGTCGCTTCTTTGGAGCGCCCCAATCTCTTCGATTCCATTGGACCGCCGGAACAGGTTGCTCTCTCTCGTGCGCCCCTCCTCCGTCATGATGCCCCGCACACGACACCTTGGACCTTCCCGATCGATATTGACGGCGTCGCTGCGGAGCTCCCACACGACAAGGTGTCGTTTTCTCCTCTCCCCATCCCAATCCATTCCCCCTTCGCCTCGCTCTAGTCGACCCCGGAGGTTCTTCCCAAGCACATCACCGTATCTCGGCCAGCCCCGCCACTACCTCACAGACTCCATCCGGTTTCATCAAGCACGCAAGATGGCGCCTCAGCTCGACGGCTACTTCAAGCAGGTCGACGACATGTCGGACCACTTCATCGAGCGCCTCCGCAAGGCCGTGGCCATCCCGTCCGTCTCGGCCGAGGCCGCCCGCCGCCCCGATGTCGTCCGCATGGGCCACTTCCTCGCCGACGAGCTCAAGGCGCTCGGCGCAACGGTCGAACTCCGCGAGCTGGGCCCGCAGCCCGGACACCCCGAGCTCACCCTCCCCCCCGTCGTTCTCGGCCGTTACGGCTCCGACAAGAACAAGCGAACCATCCTCGTCTACGGGCACTACGACGTGCAGCCAGCGGAGAAGAGCGACGGCTGGGCGACGGAACCCTTCGAGCTCACCATCGCGGAGGACGGCCGCATGCTCGGCCGCGGCTCGACAGACGACAAGGGCCCGGTTCTCGGCTGGCTTAACGCCATCGAGGCCCACCAGAAGCTCGGTCTGGACTTCCCCGTCAACCTCCTGATGTGCTTCGAGGGCATGGAGGAGTACGGCAGCGAGGGTCTCGACGACCTGATCGAGGCCGAGGCCAAGAAGTGGTTCGCCGACGCTGACGCTGTCTGCATCAGCGACAACTACTGGCTGGGCACCGAGAAGCCCTGCCTCACATACGGCCTGCGCGGGTGCAATTACTACAGTGTCGAGATCTCGGGCCCCGGCGCTGATCTGCACAGCGGCGTGTTCGGCGGCACCGCCCAGGAGCCCATGACGGACCTGGTGCGCATCCTGGGCAACCTGGTGGACACCAACGGGAAGATCTTGATCCCCGGCATCAACGAGCAGGTGGCCGCCGTGACGGCGGACGAGGAGGGTCTCTACGACAGCATCGCCTTCACGGTCGAGACCCTGCACGAGTCACTCGGCAGCAAGACGACCATCTTCGACGACAAGAAGTCGACGCTGATGGCCCGGTGGCGCTACCCCAGCCTGTCGGTGCACGGCATCGAGGGCGCCTTCTCGGCGCCAGGAGCCAAGACGGTCATCCCCGCCAAGGTGATCGGCAAGTTCTCGATCCGCACCGTGCCCGACATGGAGATCGAGAAGACGAACGAGGCTGTGTACCAGTACGTCCGCGACCAGTTCGCCAAGCTCAACAGCAAGAACACCCTGAACGTGTTTGCCCAGCACACAGGCAAGTGGTGGGTGGCCAGCCCCAACCACTGGAACTTCTCGGCCGCTGCCAAGGCTACGGAGCGGGTCTGGGGCATGAAGCCCGACTTCACGCGCGAGGGCGGCAGCATTCCCGTGACGATCACCTTCGAGCAGGCGACGGGCAAGAACGTGCTGCTGCTCCCCATGGGCAGCTCGACCGACGGCGCGCACTCGATCAACGAGAAGCTGGACAAGCGGAATTACATAGAGGGCATCAAGCTGCTCGGTGCATACCTGCACTATGTCGCGGAGGAGCCGCTCAGCTAAGCGGCTGCAGCGATAGGGACGAGCAGACTAGCATAATTAGTGTAATCACTATCGTTCCTCTCCTGAGAACTAAGGCAATACAAAAATCCATGTCCAAAACCCCGTCCCAGGTTCTCCCTCATACTTGCTCACTTTTCCCACTGCACGATGCCCTGCGCACATGGAGAGTGGCTCTGCGGCAAGCTGCTTCGTATGGCCAGGAGCCTCGCCTGGTCAGCGTAGGCGCAGGTTAGTAAGCCTGACCGCCATGTGTCTCCATGCAATCTCACCGTTGACTGCTGTCGATGCCCCAAAAGGTAGTGAAGAGATAGCTGGGCCAGAACTGCAGAACTGGGCAGCTGTGGAACGGGGCTTATTTGCAATCACGGGCGGTGGCACATGTCCCCCTGCATCTAGCCTAGCTGTCAAGGCCGGCTATTGCTGCTGCAGATGCTCTGGCTTAGCGGGACCCCACCATCCACGCGGTGCGCCATGCAACCGCGAGCTGAATTCTCACTCAGCCAGGTGGGCATGAGAGCCATGTTGAGATTCAAATGGTTAGCTGAACATGGTCGTGTAAGAGACCATTCCCAAAGCACTCGGCTCGATCTCCAACAGCCAGCGCAGCCCCTCCTCCAGTGGGGGGGTTCGGGAGGCGAAGGGACAGGGATGCCCCACCTCGTCGCATCAATCTGCCGTTATCGATAACCCGGCCGCGGTTCGCTAGAATGCAGAATGGAGGGGACCCTGGCTACCTACCCTAGCCGCTTCCCTCCTTACCGCCCTAAGCCTGCTGCAAAAGCCCGCCATCGGCTTGACGGATGGGTGATGGATGATGGATGATGGACCAGGTCGGGCGTCGACGCGCCGCCCTGCCCCTTCCTGTGCTGCGCTGTCAGGCAAAGTCGGGCGACGGTCGGGCAGGCTCGGAAGACATGTCTGAGGAGAAGAAATTTAAATTTGGCACAAATCTCTAGAATCCGATCGCCTGGGCTGCGACATTGTCCTACATGCCTACCGAGCTCTTGCGTCTTTGTCGCTCACCACCCACCCATAGCCGAGCCTCGAACCCCCCCCCCCCATGACCCTGTGCCACCCGTAGCTGCGGGGTCCCCGGTCCGAGACTGGCATGAGATCATCAGGTGCTTGGATGCTTTTTTTGCTGGGCGCGCATGAGTAACCCCTCCACCGCCAGGGCGTGACTTTTTCCCGTTGGCAAGCCTTCCGGGCAATCCGGTCGGACGCAGTCAGGCGATTGAACGCTCCTTCTCTGCGACATCCTCACAGGCCGCGGCGGGAGAAAGCCACAAATCGCTCTCAGTTCCCGCCGACTCGCCTCCTCCGTGCCATCTGCCTCTCTTATCGGCCCAGTCTCACAATCCCCAGAGCATGTTCGGCGACGCCGCCTCCGCCAAGAGCCCCGGCGCCATGTCTGCCGGACTCCACTTCCCTACCTTTCTGCTCCCGAGCCTCAGGCTCCCCTTTCGACGCCCGCGAGCCTCGTCGCCGTCGCGCCGAGATGCTGCGCATTTCTCGACGAGCCCGCCTATTCCGGAGCTCTCGAGCTCGCCCACCTCCACCCTCTCCAACTCCCCGGCTAGCCCCACTAGCCCGACATCCTATTACCCGGACCTCCTCCAGGATCCAGCCGCGCCGACCAAAGGACGCCATGCCCGGGCTATTAACGCGCCCGCTCGCGGCACAGGACTTTCACGCGTAGGCCCGGACACGCTTCGCTGCACCACCTGCAGCACCGACGTCGCCTTCGGCGCGCAGATCGTGAGCAAGGGCTTCACGGGGCGCCACGGCCGCGCCTTTCTGGTGTCGCCCCCTTCCGTCCTACCCACCCCGTCGTGCCCGGGCTCGCCCACCTCGGGCCTGGCGCAGACCATGGGGCACGGGGCCAGCCTAGAGAACCTGGTCAACGTCCGCGTTGGCCGCGCCGAGAACCGGCAGCTCGTCACGGGCGCCCACGTGGTTGCCGACATTACCTGCGCCGTGTGCGGGGTGAAGCTGGGCTGGAAGTACGTCGACGCTAAGGAGGCGACCCAGAAGTACAAGGTCGGCAAGTTCATCCTGGAGACGCAGCGGGTGGCCGCGTACCGGAGCTGGGAAGATGTCGGGCCGGAGGCGTCGCACTCGGGAAGCACGGAGCCGGCCGGCGACGACGGGCGGAGGAAGAGCTCGAGCGCTAGATCGAGATCATCCGGCTACATGACGATGGACGACATTGAAGACGACGAGGGCGACACGGTCGAGTTCGACTCGGACGACGAAGACGAGTGCGAGGACATCTTTGCCGGGACGTGGGATCCCGAGGTGGCGGCGCAGAGGCGGAGAAGCCGTGTTTCGGCCCTCTCGAGGAAGTGATAACTCGGCAACTCGAACCCGTTAGGCCATCAGACCCTACTCTCATGGGCGGTTGTGGGCTGGAGTTACGGTGCATTTAAGGTCGGCTGCGTGTGCGATTCATTATACCCCGCGATGATACACATCTCTCGAGTTACACGGTTATATTGTTTGGGCTGCTTGTTGGACACGCATTGTCTGGTCCTTCAGCACATCGCTTGGGATCTCTAATCCGAAGTGCATAAGCAATGGTCGAAGGCCGGACAGCCTTGAGTAATACCCAGGCGCTTCTTAGTTGTTCCTGTTTCCCGATTTGGGAAGTACAGATATATGTGCCTTATTTAGACTGCATATCTACTAGTCTCATTCCACTTTACTCCGATCGCTTAGCAACATATATGCTACACCCAAGCTTCCACCTCAAAATTGCAGGGGTGAAATTGAGCTTACAGTGGAGGGACAACAGGGTCTTAGACGAACGGACCACTAACCAGCCGGACTAAGGTAATGAGACTTTTGTCGTCCCTACGGCCCCCACCCACTTGCACGCCAAAACAATCAGGGAACTAGCCACGATTAATTCTCCCTCACCGTGTACCCGATCTTCCTGTGATTCCTCAAAAACCTCCTCGTCGACCATTATATATCCCTTCGCCTATTGCTGTCTTTATTGAACCGGTCTAGCCTCGGCTAGCCTAACCCTCGCTGTCGGTACCTCACAATAACGTGTGGTGCTGGGAGGATGTTCAAGTCGATACTCTTTGCGGCGGCAGCGCTGCTCGCTTCATATCTCTACTCGAGGCTGCGGTACATACGGTTCAAGCAGTATGCCTACATACCGCAGTTGCCCAGCAACCTTCTTCTGGGTCATCTCAAGGTCTTTGGAGAGTTCCTACAGCGGGGCAGACCAGATCGCCATCCTGGTAAGAGGCGGCTTCCAATTACGCGTGTCCATTCTGCCAAACGTTGGAATCGTCAGTTGCTGAGCTGCTACGTCAGATGCGATCTTTGAGGAAATGTGGATTGCCAAAGGCCGACCACCGGTCATGCTTGTAGACATGCGCCCCATCGCTCCCCCAATGTTGCTCGTGCCAACACACGAGATCGCCGAACAAGTATCTAGGCCAACCAGGCTGCACCCCTTGAGCACGACAAAGTCGCCAACTTGGACTCATATGATTCCCATCATCGGAAAGTCGTCTCTTCTCGGCAGAGAGGTAAGTCGCGCTTGCATCGACTTTCTACTACCAAGATAGTACTAACGTCAGGTTCTACCAGGGTCTGGACTGGAAGGAATTGCGCCGGCGCTACAACCCGGGCTTTACCTCTCAGCACATGTTGGAAGTATTGCCTCTCATCTTAGATAGAATAGACCCCTTCCTCGGCTACCTCGATCAGTTTGCCGCATCGGGCGAGACCTTTTCCCTGGAGACGCTCATCTCCAACCTCACCTTCGATGTTATTGGTGCCGCCATCATGGATGTTGACTTCAAAGCCCAGTACCTAGACCGTTCACAGCAAGGTGAGATCATCCGGCTCTTTTGGGAGCTCCTTCAGACGTACAACGACGACAAGAACAACCTCCCATGGTGGGCCGTCCCGGCGACGACATACAGGCGTCGACAGCTAGGAAAGCGCATCGATGCATTGGTCAAAGGCGAGATTCAAAAGAACTACAAGGAGTCCAAGGAGAAAGCGGCAGGGAATCAGTCGCGCAGCATCCTTTCATTGAGCTTCCAAGACACCAACGTTCTTACGCCCCAACTCCTTTCCGAGACCTCAGATCAAGTGCGCACCTTCCTCTTCGCAGGCCATGACACCAATACCGGTGTGTTGCAATGGGTCATATACGAGCTCAGCCGGACGCCTCGCGCTCTGCAGGCGGTGCGTGATGAGCTGGATACTGTTTTCGGCCCCGACCCTGACCCGCGGTCTGTCTCTACCCGACTCACGCAGGACGGCGCCGAGTACATCCCTCGCCTGACCTACATCAGCGCCGTGATCAAGGAGACGCTGCGGCTCCACCCACCAGCCGGCACGGCGCGAATGACGGCGCCTGGGACTGGATTCGTCGTCCGTGCCCCCACGGGCGAGGAGTTCTGCCTCGACGGCCTCATCCTCTATTCCTGCCATGCCATCATCCAGCGCGACCCGGCCATCTACGGAGAAACCGCGGACGACTGGGTGCCCGAACGCTGGCTTGATGGGAAATCCAATGACATTCCTGCATCCGCGTGGCGGCCGTTTGAGAGGGGGCCAAGGAACTGTATCGGCCAAGAGCTGGCAAATCTCGAGTCCCGTGTCATCCTCGCCATCATCGCCCGGCGGTACGACTTCTCGAAGATCGGGCTCGGCGAAAGTGTTCGCGATGAGGAGGGCCGCCCGGTCGTCAACGAGAATGGGCAGTATGAAGTCAAGCCCGAGCTATATAACGTGGGTTGATTTCCAGTAGTTCGCTGCTTCGAGATTAGAGCTAACCATTGTTCGCGCAGACTAGAAGGATGACTTCAAAACCAGTGGACGGCACCCAGATGACAGTTAAGTTCGCTTGATCGGGAGGCGTGCACTCACGGGTCCCCCATTAGTCACTGGCTCGGCTTGTGCTAGGTCGTAACTATATCGAGAGAGCCAAGCTTCTACATGATACATCATGTTTGGTCTAATCGCCACTGAGAACTAGCAACCCATAGTAAGTGGTCGCAAGTGGTGGTGATCAGGCACCAATTTGATTTGGGTATAACATTTAGAAGAAGACAGTAGGGAGTAAAAAAGGCATTTTATAGATAGATAAGGTAGATAAAAATACCTTACCGCACCTTACTTATTCAAGTAGGTAAGAATAAAGGGCTGCAAGGAGTGATAGGGTTAGGGGTTTTACTGACTCATAGGGGACCGTGAACAAGGGCGGAATGTCTCGCCGGCTTATGTGCCAAGCTTGTCGCTGTTGACTCATTCGGACATGTTATAATCCAGCATCTCAGAACCCTATCTAGTCCCTTAATTCAGGCCAACAGTGAATGCACAATGACAACGCAACCAAGTGCCGCCCTAGAGAAGGTGCGGTCGCTGCTCCAGCGGAGCGAGAGCGATCCCAGGCAGGTGGTGGTCATGACTTGCGGAATTGCAGGTCTGTCAAATTGGCACTTTCAGGCCCAATCGAAATTAAGACTAAGCTAACGCGATCGATAGGATCCGGCAAGTCGACCCTGTCAAAGGCTATTGTGGCTGAGTTCCCCTCTTACGAACGCCTGTCTATCGATGGTTTTCTCCACGAGAAATATGGCATCTACCGCGTAGATTACTCCCCGGAAAAGTACGAGGAATACCAGGACGATGCAGACGACGAGCTGCAACGGCGTCTTGCGAGCCTGCTAGAAGATGGAAAGCGCGATATTGTTCTCGATCGGTCCCTGTATGCCAAAGAAGACAGGGACTACTACAAACGGATGATCGAAGCAAAGGGGGCCCGCTGGGTGCTTGTCTTCTTCCGGCCAGCCAGCAAGGAGCTGATATGGCGCCGGATTGTGCAGAGGCGTGAGAATGGTGTAAACGCCGACTCGGCATTCGAAATCACTAAAGATATCCTAAATGGGTACTGGGATGGTTTCGAGAATCCAGAGGGCGAGGGTGAGATTGTCATTGACGTGAACTAGCACCGTCAAGGGGTCGCGTTCGTTTGAGTCAGAGGAAGACCGGTTTAATATATTTGAGCATTCCCTTCTGGTTTATTTTTATTTCTGCCAAGAATGGCCAATCAGGGAGCTTCAAGAGTCGATGCTGCATCTCGCACTTGTTATGTTTCTCTCCGCCAGCACAGAGCGACGAGGGCTAGCCTCATATTTACCAATCGTGAGTGAACATTAAAAGATGAGCCTGTAATTTACTGTCTTGAAAGAAAGGCGCTTCCAAGGCACTTGGCAACACCTCTAGTCAACTAGATACCCTAGAGAGATCGCTTGCACTCATCAAAGAGGAGGAGGGGCTCCATACACTGAGAGTAGAGCAGCAGCTGGGAACTATCACTGACGTGGTGGAGGAGCTCAAGCTGTTTCTCAATACGCTAGCCACGAAGCAGGGGAAGTCACATTTTCGGCAGGTGGTCATGGCTCTCGCGGATGGAGACAAGGATGACAAACAACTAGGCGGCATCCTCTGTCGTCTCGACCAAGCGAGACACAAGCTCGCATCGCGCGCGTCAATGGCCAACGTTGGCCTGGTTGGAGACCTAAACAATGGGTGTCAAGCATCCTACAAGGTGCTCGTAAAGACAAACGAGAAAGTGAAGGAGTTGCTTGGTGTCGAGCTTGTGCTAGCCCAACAGCTAAGCGGCATAGCTTTGCGACAGTTAGGTCTTGCCGCTTTCGGTATGTTCCCCTGACTGGTACACGGACGCCTATTCTAACGTACTCACATAGAGGAGATTGTCTACTTGAGCGCAAACGACATGGCGCGGGTGAGGCAGGCCAGCTAGGCGCGTGAAAATGTCTCTTACCCTGGCAACCAGGACTATGACGATGACGATGCATTTATCCAAAGCGTCGATGGAGCGTTTATATATGACAACATACGGAAGGCCAGGCACGCATCATGTCCGGCAAAGTGGGGGTGGAAAGTTGGCACAAGACCGCTACAAGAAAGGCCACCATTGCGCGCAACAAGTTTGGGAAGGATGTCTGGATCATGATAGGGGATCAGGGCGGCGCGGCAGCGAAAAGTTTTAACGCCAACTTCTGGAACTGATAGTAACGGCCCTTGTAGCTTAGTACTAGCCCACTTGGCTCTCTGCTCGTCCTGTATGCTCCCTGTATATTGGCCTATTTCTTTTATTATGACTTATACTGAGGTAACTAGCTCTGAGTGTAAACCCTGAGTATGGCGGTAACTGCTGTGCATTCGGGTCACGAACCGTGTTGAGCCCTGTATTCACTCACTTACTGCTTAGGCCACACTAGGGGTGGTGCAGCAATGTTGAGCATTCGATCCCGCTCTTAATACAATGTAAAGTAACGGAGACGCAAAGACATTTTAGTTCCACTTCTCGACGAACTAGCTTCTTTCTACGGATTCCTCTTGGCCTTCGCAGAGAGCTCTAACTGTAGATTCACCAATGGCAAATATCTCTGCGACCCATGCACGTCGTTCTCCATTTGTTGGCGGATTCCATTTCGCCGGTATGAGTATATATGCGCATCGGTAGACAATACCAAGCTTCCCTACCTAGCGGCAAACCTTTAATGTGATACTCAAGAATTTAGCTCAAGCATCTATACTTCTGATCGCTTAGGGAGTTCTAGATTACAAGCGTAAAGTTCCCGGTGCACGTAGTCAAGCCCGCTAGCGTACTGCCCATCCTCGGGACGATCGCTTCGGCCCGACATGCGAAATTCGCTTACTCGTCTGACCGACAGGCGAAATTCGCTTTCCCGGCCAGCGTCTTTTCACGCAACCCCACAACGTCTGGTATGGCATACTGGATGAACTGCGATTAAGCAAAAAATGCCATTCCGAGATATCGCTTCGATAACAGAGCTTGAGATACCGCATGAAAATGGAGCCCCCACAGCTGAAGGTCTCGGCGGCGAAGCGATCTTCCATGGCATGCACGACATGCCGGCAGGTGAAAGTCCGACCCCCCGTGTCCACTTATCGGCGCACAAGCTCTCTGACATGTACTAAAGCTCCGGTGCGATGCCAGCACACGCTACCCAGCAGCATGCTCGAGATGTGACAAGCAGAAAAGAGCCTGCCTATTTGATTCGAGCTTTAAGAGGCGAGCAGTTCGAGGGTAGCGATCTCTATTACAAGATTTCCTCTCGATGTAATCCTAACTTGACGTGGCAGTGCCTTAGAAAAAGCGACCGAGGAAAATGAACGGCTTCAAAGATTGGTTCGTTCAATCCAGGGAGCGGGCGACGATTGCACCTCACCGGTGCGGCCGGCTAGAACGACGACCGAGAAGCCAGCACCCGTTAGCCTCGTCGCTGTAGACAGTCCGCCAGACGAACTATGCTATTCATCAAACCCTGTATTTGAGCTTGATGGTACTTATCTAGACGGCCAGATGGTCTGTGAACTTTTCGAACAGTACGAGGTCTACTACCCGCGAGTAAGCATTACCCTCTGAGCTAATCTCTTCATGGATAGCTTCCGCCGTCACTACTTACCACATCTACCTATCCTTGACATCTCGAGGCTCATCGATGACATTCACAGCAATACCCCTCTTCTCTTCTGGACTGTGTCCATTACTTCGTTGTATAGACACCCAGCACATAGTGACTACTTTCCACGATTAGTCCAGCGCTTCCGGAGACTGTTGTCTGAACATATCGTTGGCGTCGCGATACAGTCCATACACACGTTGCAAGCCCTTCTACTTCTTTGCACATGGCCATTGCCGGTGATGCGCCAAAGTGATGATCCCAGCTGGAATTATTGCGGTCTAGTAGCGTCTGCTGCAATGCAGATGGGCCTCAATGACTGCTGGAAGAAGCTCAAGCCTCACGAGATCCCATCGGATGACACCATCTTGAGGCTGAAAACGTGGATAGGCTGTTTTGTGGTGACCAGCTCGTACGCTAGCAACTATTCCTCTCGTCAAAGGCCTATTCAGCTGACTGGTCCTAACGTAGCCTTGCTGCGGACCTCGGGCTTCCGCCGCCGATGCACATGGTCGCCGGCAGTGAGCCCATAGTTAGGCAGCTTCTAGAAGGAGTCTTGCCCAAAGGCTTTCTTTCTCGATCTCACCTTTTGTGCTACTCTGTTCGGACAGTCGCTGCCTTGTATAACTGCCCATCCTCGCCACTCCAAAGCTCTCTTATCGACGTACTCGATGGCGACCTCGACCGTCTACGGGACACATTTCTCGAGCCCGTAAATCTATGTTTACACATCGACTTCCTCGCAGCGAAATTACGATTATATGCCCTGCCAATCCTATCTGCCGACAGAGCAGATATGGGCATCAAAGATGCATTGAGCAGGGTTGTATGGTTCAAGGGTTTCCACATCGCTCTGCGGATGGCGACCCTGATTACCGAACCAGGGCAGGATGACCATTCGAGACATGCTGAGCGCGTTCAAACAGATACTGTGACGCCGTATTACCCGAAGCATTACCTCCGTCTTTTAGTCATGGCCGCTATATACTTGCTAAATTTTCTAGCCATTTGTCAGGACATGTCCCCACGGGACAAAGTCCTCGCCCGGAACCGGGTCAAGCGTGTCTACGAGACGCTGAATGGATGGTCTCGCAGTGAGCGCGACGAACCTGACCGTACTGCGAAACTTCTTGAACTTCTATCTCTTCATGCCGAAGACACAGCGATGGCAGCTTATTTCACGGAGGCAGAACCGACTTCTATTCCTACTATTGTCGAAAACGGCCTTATGACTGCTGGCAAGATCCGTCAGCTGAAGCACTCTGAGTCGCGCGACTCGGCGAGGCAATCTCTTACCGCACGTCAGAGCCGGGTTTCTATAGATAGCACCCCAGTTTTGCAGCCTATGGGAGATATTGTACCTGAAGACCCTATCTCGCCAGACTGGGACGCATGGCTCTCGGCTGCAAATGACACAATGGATCTCCTTGGCTCTCAGTCCAGCAGCCTGCTGTTCCCAACGGATTGGGTCTGTGGGCAAGACAATTAGATTGTTGTATGTTGATTGCAGTACGAATAGCCGTTACGCTTGTAGATAACAAGAGTGTCCGCTTTCAGGATTTACTGGGTCCTCCGCAGTCATCATGTATCGCCAATCGCCTAAATTCCTTTGCTCGCATGCCATGTGTAGTGGTTCCGAGGAGTCTTGCGGCATGAAAGGTTCACTAGCCGGTCTAGTGCTGACAGTTCCGAGTTTCGTGCGTGCCGATCGAGCAAGGAAGCGAGCCTCGCTCGGGCGCTGGAGAGGATTCCAAAAGAAGGAAAAGGTATTAAACGCCAAGAGTGCGAAGCAAAAAGATCCAACATTCGTCACAGAAGGTGCTCCCCAAAGGAGTGATTTTTGAATACTTAGTAAAGAGGGGAGCCCAGAAATTACTGTCTCGAAGCTCTCAGTTATTCTGTACCGGCACGGCGAGAGTCCTGAGAAGACCTGCTGCTTTTCTATTTGTACAACACATATTAGCCAGTCCCCCACAGTTTCTATCCTGTAAACATAAGATCTCTATTCCTTGAATACCCCGTGTTAACCACGGCAGGTTCCACTCTCCACGATCTTGACCCCATGCGGAGTTAAGCTACCGCATTGCGCTATGGTTGCCGAAGGTCGCTTACTTAGGCCGACACAACGCAACTACCATAGTCGATGTAACCCTTGCTGCCGTGGTTCATAACATGGAACAAACCTCCCCGTAACCTAGTTGTTCTATCTGGTTTTTCATCTATCCCACTAAATATGGCGGCCACTGCACAGCCAGACACGGGCGTCGTAGATGACGACAAGCTCCAAACCAAGACTTCTCACGAGGAAGTGCAGCAAGATGTTGACCCTGCATCAGAGCGAAAGCTCAAATGGAAGCTAGACCTCTTTGTCTTGCCAGTCATATCTAGCGTGTACTTCTTCGCCTCCATGGTAAGCCGAAACCTCATGACAGACCGCGATTTTAGCTTGATCCGACCGCACTGGCTCGTACATGTGCTAACCACATCACTCGCAGGGACGCAGTGATCTCGGTAATGCTCAAGTCGCCGGAATGCGGGAAGAACTAGAATTATCGCCTAAGGACTATTCCAACGCCACTACGGTGTTCCTTGTCGCATATGTTCTTTTCCAGCTACCGGGAACGTTGCTGGTCAAAAAGATACGCGCTCCAGTACAATTCAGCGGCGCCATGATGGTGGTACGAGCTCTCTCGGTCGCTACAAAGCAAATCACTAAGTAGTCCTAGTGGGGTTTAATTACTGCGTTGACCGTCTTCGTGAAGACGCCTGGGCAGTTGCTGGCCGTCAGGTTCCTCGTAGGCATGGCGGAAGCTTTCGTGCAAGGCGGAGCGTTTTGTAAGCCCTGCGGCGTCCCCCAGAGATCCCGACTCATATCCTCTCTTGTACTGACACCTCTATTAAATGTTTCTAGACCTTTCCTTTTGGTACGAGTATCGAGAGTTGGCGACTCGCAGCGCCATTTTCTTTTCGACTTCGACCCTCGCTGGAGCTTTCAATGGTCTTATCGGGTACGCCATCGTAAAGAACCTTGACGGAGCCAACGGTTGGAGAGCATGGAGATGGATATTCCTTGTCGAAGGTGTCCTACCCATCGCCTTCAGCTTCGTCGTGCTGGTTCTCCTCCCTGTTTCGCCGACCGAGCTACGGTTCGGGTTCACGGCCGAAGAAAAGGAGCGTCTCATCCAGAGGAGCAGGAGGGCGCATAACAATGCGGAGGCTCGTTTGGAGGTCAAGAAGATACCCAATGTCCTGTTGAGCGTTCACTTCTGGCTCTACACCTTGATTTACTCTTGCAGTCATTTTTGTTTGTCCTCGCTAGGAAATTTTCTTCCTTCTATTATCCAGGTTTGAAGTCCCTATACCTTCTTCGGTCATCAGATTATTGCTAACCGCGGAGTTTTAAGGGATTCGGATATGACAAGGTTGGCACCCAACTATTCACAGTCATAGTATACGCATGTGCCTGTTTTGGCATCATCCTCTGGGCCCGAATATCTGATCGAACCAATGCTCGTGGGCTCACCTTGGCCATATCAACGGCCGGAGCCGTGGTGGGATATGCAATGCTTATAGGGGTCACAAACGACAAAGTCCGGTTCTTCGCCACATGTCTAGTTGCGTTTTCTAGCTATCCAAACATTGTGCTGATGTTGAGTTGGGCTGCAATGAATTTTGTCGGGTATACGCGCCGGTAAGATGCATTGCTTTATCGCAGCCACAATGGTGCCATTCACTAATCCCGAGAACAGAGGGTCTGCCTTGGCATTCTTAAATATTTTCTCCCAGCTGTTTGCCATCAGTGGAAATCAGGCGTATCTCGATCCCCCATACTGTGCGTTAAATTTCGATCCCATATATGGATGGAGCTGACGGTAATGCTAGACCGTACGGGCAACGCGGCAGCTCTTTCAATGTCCGCAGTGATCTTGGCCACATCCTTGGTCCTCCATTGGTATCTCGGCTACCTGAACAAGAAAAAGACAGAGGAGCAGTTCTCTGAAAAGGCTACGCAACAGAGACTTCAGAGCTTAGAGGATCTTGGTGATAAGCATCCAGGTATTTGATGCCTGATGACGCAATCTGACCAGTCTATGCGTACTTACCGCTCTCTTTCCAGACTTCTTCTATACGACTTAAGGTTCCACCTCTGGCTGATGTGCCAAATCTAGTCTTTCCTTCCATACTGGGACTGTTACGGATCCTTCATCATTTTATGGTTCCAACAACGGTGGCTGGCTGCTCGGGATTAGGGGGTCGCAATCTACCCAAGGGCGAATGAGGTATTATAGCTGTCAGATTGGCCCAACTGGGCCAAGTTGCCAAAAAGAAAGGCTTGTTATGGGCCGTAGTGCGGTTGCTCTGTTCGTCGCTGTTGCCGACTTCTGCTGTCCAAGGTAAGCCCGCCACTGAAGGACCTAGATAGCGCTGCCAAGGTTACAGGGAGGGACTGTAATAAACGTGTAATAAATTGCTACACTGTTCCTATACTTGTGCGAGCCTTAGGCGGGCAGCGTGGACCAGGAGCGTTGTGCAGCCGGCTGTTCCGGGCCGGAACTCATCACGAGTGAGAAGCATTCCCATCGGGTATTGAAAGATCTGGGTTGAGCGTTCTATTTTACTCTCGAAGAATGCTCCGATGTGATGGTGCCCCCTGAAGCAAGATGGCTAGCTAACGGAGATCTCCACATACCTACAGGCGACAGACAGTCTCTTCCTACTTCAGTGCGGATATAGTGCCGGCGTTGAAGATAATTGGATTACCTACCAAAAACAAAAGCTTCTGTGGTTGGCGCTGGAGCATCGCCCATTAGCCAGGTCAAATTTTGCGGTAGGCGGCTTAACTGTTGCCATTGGGTGCGAATCGGGCTGGGTCTTGATCTTTCGGGTTTCAACCGAGTCATCAGCAGTTTAGATGGCTCTAGCCGTTGCTCATATGCCACCGGGGACGTCGGCATCTTTTCCTCCTGATTATGCGATAGCGCGGCCGGGAGCAGCGAGAGGATCTTGCATATTTAGTCTCCGGCCGGCGGCTAGTCATGGTTTCCGGCAGCAGGCCTTTGTATTGCCGCGGCAACTAGAGTTGACATGTGCACAGTGTGGCGGATTTCCAGCCACGTTTAAGGGGTAGTCGATCGCTAGACAGGATGGCGCGTCGTCACGTCGTCACGGCGTCGAAGGGACTAGTATTCGCCGCGACGGAAGCTGGGGCCGAGGGGTCTAGAAGACCGGGTCGCGCCTTGGCGGCGTTTGAGAAGCGGCTGGAGAATTTTCGCGACCCACAAAAGGGTAGGGTGGACCCTGGCAGAATTAGACCCTGAACGGAGCGGCAGGAACCAAGCGGCAAGCCGCGACGAATCCACCGTGGGAAAAGAGGGAGCGTCCGGAGCGCGCATTTCGTGCCTCGTGCTGGATGAAACGCCCGAACGAACGGAAAGAAGGGCCAGGCGTGGCCGGAACGGCAGGACCGCACGGGCAAGTGAGCACGCTCCGTCTCACCTGAACCCTCTGCACGCGCTGCAAGGCGACAACGGCAGGCGCAGGCCGTCCCCTAACTAGAGGAATGCAAGCGAGCACGGACCGAGTGGTACGGGACCTATCTTTTTTTCTGCGTCGATGTAACGCCGCTCCACCCGTCAACCGTTTCGGCTCCCCAACGATCTCAGATGGGGGGAAAGACCCCTTTTTTTTTCTTTTTTGGTGAGGCAGCCTTGCGAAGCGCTGGCAGGCAAGGCAAGCAAGGCAGGGTCCAGCCCAGACGCCGTCGCCCGGTCCACTCCGGGCTACTCAAGGGGGGGGCAACGATTTTAGGGTTATCTTCCAAGCCGAAATGGGGGCTAGAGTGGCGCCAAGACCAAGGTTGTAGCATTGGTTGATAACCGGCACAGTGCTTTGGGAGCCTTGCCAGGGATCGTGCCAACCCTGCAAGAACGAGATGAGATGGCAGATAAAATTCTCTTGGGCCGCCGCTCGCCCTTGCTACGTGTTCACACCCTCTTTTTTTGTCTCACCGCCGCAGCCAGACACGGTGAATTGGCATTCTCAGTTATTAGGCTATAGGTTCCAGGCCGTCCCTGACCGCTTCCCTTCTCTTCCTTCCTTCTCTATCTCCCAATCTCTTTCCTCGTGTACACACAGACACCGTGATCCGTGACCATGGCGAGTACCGTACAGACGCAGACGCGGTCTCGTGGCCAAAAGACTACGGTAAGGAACGAGGCTCCACTAGTGCCGCTGGTCTGGAGAAAATTTGTGCTGACGCCTTCGTCCCGCCTTGCCAGGCCCAAAATGGCCGGCTCTCCGCAGAGGTGTCCAAGGGGCCGCAGTTCCCCGACATCCAGACAATCAGGAACGCCATCCCGGCGCACTGCTTTGAGGCCTCGACGCTGACGTCGATGAGCTATGTCGTCCGGGATGTCGCAATGGCTGCCGGCCTCCTGTGGGCCGCCCTGACCTATATCCCGCAGATTGAGAACGCCACCTGGCGCTTCGCTGCGTGGATGGCATACGGCTACCTCCAGGGCCTCGTCGGCGTCGGCATCTGGATCCTGGCCCATGAGGCCGGCCACGGCGCCTTCTCCAAGCATGACCGCTTCAACAACGTGGTCGGCTGGGTCCTCCACTCGTCGCTCCTGGTGCCTTTCTTCTCGTGGAAGTACTCGCACCACCGCCACCACCGCTTCACCGGCCATATGGAGAAGGACATGGCCTTCGTGCCCCAGACCATCGACCAGCGCTCCAAGCGCCGCATCGCCTCGCTGTACCTCGACCCGGACCTGGTCGAGGACACGCCTGCCTTCCAGCTCTTCCAGCTCATCTTCCACCAGCTGGCCGGCTGGCAGGCGTACCTGCTCTTCAACGTGTCGTCCGGCCCTGACAGCAGGCAGAAGGACGCCAGCTGGTGGCGCCAGAGCCACTTCGAGCCCACTAGCGCCGTCTTCCGCCCTAACGAGGCCATCTTCATCGCCATCTCGGACCTTGGCCTGGCCATCACCTTCGGCGCTCTGTGGTACGCGTCGACCTTTGTTGGCTGGTCGACCATCGGTCTGTTGTACTTTGTCCCCTACTTCTGGGTCCAGGTAAGCTTTTTCGCCAATTCACCACAATTTTTTTTTTTCAGCAAATACTAACCTTGTTCAGTATGTCTCCCCTCAACAATTCCCTTTTTTAGCCTGCCGTTGGTACTCCATCGGATTTTGTCTTTCCCAACGGCGATCTTAATGCTGTTTCTCCACGTGCACCCGCATCTTGTCTGAGACATGTGCTAACCTGGCCGGTAGCCACTGGCTTGTTGCTATTACTTATCTGCACCATCATGACCAGGACGTGCCCCATTATGAGGCTGACAGCTGGACTTATGTAAGTGGTCTTCCAAATAGGGAACAGGACCCCCACCCGAACACGATTAGTCGCTAACCACAAGACCTATAGGTCAAGGGTGCACTGGCCACTATTGATCGCGACTACGGCTTTGTTGGGAAGCACATTTTCCACGGCATCATCGACACCCACGTAGTGCACCATCTGTTCCCGTAAGTCCCCACGCTCTAGCCGAATCGGCTGGCCGTTAACACCTCTATAGCCGCATCCCCTTCTACAAGGCTGAGGAGGCCACTGAGGCCATCAAGCCCCTGCTGGGCGACCTGTACCACCGCAACGACAAGGCGTTCATGGGTCAGCTCTGGCAGACCTTCACCACCTGCCGCTATGTCGAGAAGGACCCCAAGGTGCCCGGCGCCATGAGGTGGTCCACCAAGGACTAATATATGAGATCACGACGTGTTACGACATGGATCATTGGATTCACCGGCTGCATCCTTTAGATCTTTAGAGCTTTAGAGATCTAGACGCGCCAGCCTCGATACCATCGACGCGATTTTTGAGGTATAGACTATTGCCGATAGACCAGGGTGGCGTGGAATTGGCGATTAGATTTCAGATGCATCGCGATGCATGTGCCAGTTTATACAGTTGGTTTATAATGAGAACAAAGTAAATACTAAGAAATCAGTGCTTTTTACCTTGGTGAAGACTGCCCAATCTTGTAGTCTTCGGGAACAGCTACATTTCAGTACTCTTGTCATCTGTCTTGCATGTACTTTTGAGATGGTCTCCACCAGGCCTTGGTCTTGGACTGCAGTGTGAGACCTCAGTGCGCTTAAATCTAAAACTGAAGGCCATTGTACGAATGGCATGAAATGGGGTGCATAGGGGCCGGGTCACATGAGTCGGACCGTTGTTAACTCGGGGTATATTTGCCGACGAGCTGGGGCGGGGCTGACTGTTCCCCCCCCCCCCCCCCCCCAACGCCGTTGTACGTCATGGACGAGATCGACGCTGCCTTGGATTTCAGGAATGTGAGTTTTTTGCCCCCCCCCCCCCCCCCCCCCCCCCCGGAGCGAAGTGAGCTTCTAAACGCGCGCGCATTCTATACTGTCCGACTTACAAGGCCATACGGCCCGAGCCGTCTGATCCACCCATGCATACTGTCGTAGAGCACGCTCATTGCGCTAAAGTAGACGTAGATATTTCAAGATCCAACTCGGAGTCCGGGGTTTCGCAGTAGTGGTATAGACAATCCTGAATTCGTATGGAGACGATGCATGTGAATCTTTGGCCAATCAGCGAATCTCGACACTTCTGGGTTTCCCAAAATATGTACGAGTCGAGGGAAGAGGCCCGATCGACGAACCAATCCCAATCTACCAAGGATTCCTCCGGGGAGTGCAACTTCAGTATGAATACGAGCCGAGGAAAGACATCCGACAAGTGCGCCAATCCAAACCAAGCTCGGACTAAATTGTTTCACTTTGGACATGACGCCGGCGTTTGCAAGTGATTGGCTTACACCTGCCTGCTTGGTACCACCGCGCACATATAAGCTATTCGGACTGGTCAACCACTTACGGGGATCACTAAATCCGCGGGTTCCGCGGATTTAGTGATCCCCGCCACTCACCCTTCTTCGTCGCAATGGATCATAGTTGAATAACCCAAGCTACACAGTATCGGTGCTTCAAGTATTCCGCGGATTTAGTGATCCACACCACTTACCCTTCTTAGTCACAATGGGTGATAGCTGAATAACCCAAGCTACACAGCATCGGTGCTTCAAGTATTCCGGGCCGTGTCATACAGCAGCCTCGGGACTTGCTAGACCCCGAGCGCGGGCCGACAAGCTTGCCATTGCAGCTTCTGTGACGTTTTGAATCCTGCACTTTTTATATCCAGCCACGGTACGCGTGTCTCATCTTGTCCAGCTCACATTCTGCTCGAGCTCTATAAATCATTGCCCTACCGCAAGAAGTGCTCGTTGATCAAGTAACTCAGGCACTGCCATAACCACCAAATGGCCCTCATCACCACCATCGTCTTTGGCCCCACTGGCAATGTCGGCTCCGTAGTCGCCTGCGCTGCCCAGGAGCACGGCGCCAAAGTCGTGCTCGCCCTCCGAGACACCTCCAAGCCGATCCCCGGCCTCACGCCCGAGCAGGAGAAGACCGGGGGCTTCGAGCGCGTCCAGGCTGACCTTACGGATCTCACATCGGTCAAAGAAGCCGTCACAAAGACGGGTGCAAAGCGTGCCTTTATCTACAGGGCGCGTACCACCCAAGACAACATGCGGGGCTGCATCGAGACGCTCAAGGCTGGCGGCGTCGACTTTATCGTCTTCCTCAGCAGTGCGACGATCGTCTATGAGAAACGCAGCGTGCCGCCGGACACCCTCATACCCTTTTTGCATGCGCAGGTGGAGGTGGCGCTGGAAGAGGTCATGGGCCCTGAAGGCTACATCGCCGTCCGGCCGGGGTTCTTTGCCACCAATGCCCAGCGTTGGACCGCGGACATCCATAAAGGGGAGATCCAGCTCGAGTATCCCGACGGCGAGTATGACTGGATCACCCCGGAGGACATGGGCAAGGTGTCTGCCGCCGCACTTGTGCGCGGTATCGAGGCGACGGAAGGGGAGGAAGACCGCAACATTATTTACACATTCGGTCCAAAGTTTTTGTCTCTCAGAGACGGCGTAGAGCTGATTGCGAAAGCGCTCGGAAAGGATGTGAAGATTACCGAGATGGGTGAGGAAGAAGCAGTGCGGGCCTACATACGCCGCGGAATGCCAGAGCCGGTTGCAAGAGATGTGCTCGGAGAGCTCAAGATGAGATTCAATGGCGAGGGTGTAGGCATTTACGATCCCACGAGATACGCCAAGGGCGTAGCGAATGTGCGCAAGTATGCCGGCAGCAACACTGGCTTCGGGGAGTGGGTGGAGAAGCACAGGGATTTATTTCAGATCTGATGCGTAGGGGAAGTGGGCGTTCCTTCATATCCAGCCTAGGCAGTAATAAATGGCGGCCCAGACGCAGCATGTTTAGAACCCAACAACACCCCTGCCATGTGCACTTTTGGCCGGTATTTGTACTTCTTGAAGTCAAATGTACAGATATAATATTTGAGGTCCCAGCAGCCAATATGAAAGCATGCAACCAAGGAACGCTGTCAAAGTGAGGGTGAGGTAGAGTGCGTAAGTGCGCAAAGAGCACTTTTGTGCAGAGGTTGTACCATCTATTTTGATCATACTATTGAAAACATACGCTCAGAGAATTGCCCCTCTTCATAGTATGCTTTCAGCATATCTGTGTCCCCAAAGTAGCCCAGCTGTGCTGCACGAATGACTTTTGTGGACATTCTGAGCTTGCCGAGAAAGACGACCACACGCGAGGCGCATGAGTATATGTCCTGCATCATGCAGACTTGATGGCCGCGTTCTTCCGCATCACCCTGGTTTATGCTTATGGCATCGGGCCAGATCTCCCAGAGAGGCGCGCCGAGTTAACATCTGGTGGCAGAGACGCCTGTCGCAGATGTCTATGGGCAGTTGCTAGGTTGGCTGTGACTTGTACGGTCTGGCGATTGACCAAGATAGACATAGTTACTTTACGGTCTCCCCAGACGTAGGAAAGGGCCTTACAAGGAATCGACTCATCGAGCGATATTGAATTCATAGAACAAATGATGGAACTGCCGCAGATAGGATGGACCGTAAGTACTCGAATCTCCCGGCGAGAACGGTCTAGCGAATTGTTCACATAGAGGTCTGAACTCCCAGCATCGGAAGAATCTGTGGTCATCTCGGTTTCACTTCAACTCCATTGGTTTTGAACAAGGATATTGAAAGCAATACAAGACCCGAACACCTCAAGGCTGGAATGACCCGTCGTTTCTGAATATAATTTTCACTACCTGGTCTCCACCGTTGGTGCGCACTGGTTCTATTGACACACGACGAATGTGCAACTTTAGGCAGCAACCACGCCGTTTCGAGGAGCAATAGTGCTACGGGACACAAAATTATGGCTGAGAGTGGCTAGCCTCAATACTTGGCGCGGGGGAGCGAGCTGTGACACCTGGAAGCTTTCGTTGCTTGGTAGAGGTGCTATGCTAGAGGTACCATAGACCTAGTCTTGGACCTACTACGTCCACTGGAGGCTCCTTGTGGCAGCGTACAGCGAAAGGCTATGGGGTATCTCGAAGAGGCTAGGACTCACTAAAATGGTGTTCTCGAGCTATAGTTGTCGTGGTAGGTGGCATATACCTAGGATCGATGGACCCGGGAGATGAAGTATCGGCCAAGACGAGTTGACCCCCAAATTAAGCAGTTGGTGCTTTGAAGCTTTCGGCGGAGCGACAAAACGGGTAATAAATTTAATGAAGGTATCAGAAATCGGCATCCTCAACATCGACAAGGAGATTAACTCTTAGTTACCGTGTCGAAGGTACGCCTTCCGAAAATGGCAGCTCAGATGCGCCATTTTATGAACCCCAAACACCCCGCCGAAATACATTTTTGGTCGAGCATAAGTACAGTGTTTCGCGAAGTTTCCTGTACAAGCGCAGTGCGGTTAGTGTGTATGCTATGGGGGTTTGGGGGGAGCGTAGCTCCAAGCACTGCTAATGGGAAGCTTATGCTCCGAGACTCGGGCAACCAGCTGCCGGAGAACGGGACGCAAGAACGTAAGAGGGAAAATTGTTTTAAAACAGACGCTGTACTTTTTTTCTTGTGTTTCACAGGTATATCTACCAGACTAGTTTCCGTTATCAGCAGCCCGTCTTCTCATCTCGTTAGCAGAGGGCTTGCCGGCGTCCGTCTCGGGTTCTATTGGCTGGTTTTCCTTCTTCTTTTGGTTTGGACGCTTTGTATTACTACCGAGTCCCTTGGAATCTGAAGATGAGGTGAACTCCCTGGATAGAGTACGCTCAGAATCACCGCTCACGGAACCAAATCGAAGATTGTAGTGCTGGTAGCGGTTGGTGGCCAAATGCTTCAGCGACTCGGCGTCCATTGAACCAACGAGATACCCTCCTCTGTTTCTGGCTCTGACGACTTTGACTTCGAATAAGTCCGCCACTGTTGTGAGCACCACTAGATCGGAGTCATCCTCTCCAGCCACCTCTCCGATAATGTGTATCTTTTTAGTGGACACTTGATTCTCAGCCTCTTTGCATATTGTTATGCAGTCTTTGGAAATGTTGATATCCTGCTGCAGCGCTGTCCTCTGCTCTTCTCTTTCAGGGCCCTCAATCGAAAGGAAATGATTCAAGCGATCCTGGAGAAGAGTGATAGTTTCTGTGAACTTCTGTCGACTCTCGCTCAGTGCTTGATTTGCCACAGTTTGTGCTTTGAATTGAATCTCTACCACGTCTGCGGCTTCTCCACTCGCTTCATCCGGGACAAGTAGACGTTGCTTTTGCACGATCTCGAGATACGAATTTGCGTCTTGACAGATGCGGATGCATTGTTCAGTGACGGCCTTTTCGTCTTTCAAGTCGACATGCGTGGGCGAGATGCCTGTAGTGTCCGGGGGCCTAGCCGCTATAGTGTCATCAAGACGTTGAATGTTGAGTTCGAATTGATACATGGTGTCTTTGATCATATCCTCATACTGATCGAGGAACTTTTGAGTAGCCCGGGTATGTTTCCTTCGAAGAGATGAGTTTATATCCCGAGTAGTGAAAGTAGAATACTCACATGCTAATGGTACCCAGTGCAATCGTGATGGTAGACTTATAATTGGCTAGTTCTCGTACAAAACCATCGATGTTGCCTCTTTTGAAGTCCATCCTAGCCCAATCTATTAACCTCTTGTTGGGTTTATCGACATACTCCTTCATAGCAGCTTCAAATTGGTTACAGAGTTGGCTGCATCGTTCAACAGGGCCTTCCAGGAGCTCCAACAGAGAATTATCGGTATCCACAGCTTCCTTGAGCGAGGCAAGAACATTCATCAGGTCATTCAACTGGGCTAATAGATTGCCCAACGTCGTATCGCGTCCTTTGTACCGTTCAACAGCATCGTGAAGCGATTTTATCGACTGTATCGCAGCTGTGACGACAGTTAGAAGTGACGCTGCAATGCTTACGGGGTCCATCTTGAACGGATGAGGCCCTGGTTCGATATAGTGTCTAGTGATGAAAGCTAGGCACAAGCAGGGTGAAAGATGAAAAGGGATTGAGCTCACTTGAGGTGCGGGGTTATTTATAATTATGTGCAGCAGTTTCGGTTGTTGGTTAGGCCGCGCTTCGATGGCGTTCCTCATTGGCTCAAAGGGCTGCTAAAGTAGCCGCTCAGGTGGGGTGGTCTGGCGCCTCCAGATAGGAGAAATTAGCACAAATTCGATGTACATTCAACCCAATCGTGCAGAAGATGATGCCTGTTAAACTTGGCACCCAGAGATCCTTGGAAGGCTTACCTGACCTACTTCGCTTCGCCATGCGCGGCGTGGTGGGCGGCAATTTCGTTATTGGCTATAATATAATGGACCAAGCCATATGGAAAGGGGAAGAATATAGAGGAAGGGTGCGAAGATTCAGAGATCGGGGTATGGAATATTTATCAAGACTTCCTTAGTTGGATCGGCTTTCACTTTGCGGGACGGAGTAGATACCTGAAACCTTTGGTAGAGTGACAACCTTGGGTCTTGAGGTAGTTAAAAGTTTATCCCATATCGGTCAACGAAGCTGTCGTAAAGAGGATCTGTAGTGCTAGACAGAATATAGAAATTCTATGTGGTACGCCTGTCGGGGCAGTATACATGATCTTATAGGTGTAGAACAGCCTAAGAGCTTCTGGCGTTTCAGTGCCATCTACTAGCTTTCGCGCCAACGTTTGTGCCATGACAGGCTTAGCCTATCTCGCGGGCCTGGACGTTCAACTTATTTTTGGCCATGTCAAAGTTCTCGAGGACACGCTCGCAGATAACCAATTGAACCTCATCGCTGAGGCCGAGCCCCTGTAGGCAAGGCTGGAGGTCTTGGATTGATTCTGTGTAGCTCCCTGCCAGCTCAAAGTGCTCGATAACGGCCTGGAACTCTGGAAATGGGCCGAGCAGAGCTGGTTAGCCGACGCGGTCTCTATCATTGGGGAAGGAGACATCGCCGTTTAACAATGAGACCTAACTTACTATAGGAAGGAATTTCAATATCATCGGGAAACACAAGGGCCCAAATATCGTTCCATTGGTCCTGATCTGTCGGCCCGCTACAAATGCGACGCCGGTCAATGATGCGCTTGGCCGTGAAGCTGTCGATACCATCCTCAGGATCTAGGTCGATCAGCTCGCAGACCTGATGGATGGGCACACGGACGTGGGCCTCGAGCTCCTTCTTCATTTCATAGCTCCTGTTACAGCGGACACAGACAAATTTCTGAGGCCCTTCTCGGCTGTGTTTCTTGAGAATATGCTGTCTAGGGGCTGCTGTAAGCTTGTATATTCTCCTCCAGTAAGTCTAATAGGAGGGGCTAACCGAAGATCTGAAAATGATCTAAAATAAGTCATAGCACACGAGTAGTGGTCACGCACGTTGAACTTTATGGGATTTCGTGCGCGGAAGACACAGCGGAGCTGAAGGCCGGTATTAGGCCGTTTCTGGCGAAACCCACGGCCGTCGCTAATATCTAGGTCGTTCTCTTCTTCATTGTTGTTATCATGCCCTGTGCCGCTCCTACTTCTCTTTCTGCCCAAGTTTGCCGCAATCTGCTCTCTCCGCGTGTTGTGGCTGGCGGTGCTGCTGAAGTCACCGGTGCTCGACGACAACTCGCAGCTAGATCGATTTCTTTTATCCGTAGGCCGGTGGGCAGGCTCGTTGATGGCGACCGGGTGGAAGTTATCTAGAAACACGTCCGCGGATCTATGCTGGGCCATGGTGATGCGGAGAGTGATTCAGACAAGAGTGCACGCGATGCATGGGATGAGGGCGAGTTGTGCTACGAGGATGTAGAGCAAGCAGAAAGTAGTCGCAAGGCTGGCGAAGCCGACCGATCCTTTCCCTGATTCTGCCTCTAAATACCGCTTCGATGTCAATTCTCACGCGCCACTTCGTACGCTCACGTGCATTATTACGGGATTTATGTAAAGTACAGCTTGTTTGCTGTTTTGTATATGAGAGTACCAATATTGGTGCTTGAGCTTTGTAACATGCAGAACAACCGGTCCCGTTCTTGAAGCAAGCTTATTTCTGGATACGGCCTAGTTCCTGGAGCCAGCCCGGTTTCCAGAAACCAAGCTAATTAACAAAAGAAATCAGGACTGGAGTTGGTTGGCTCTGAGAGAACTTTCCGCCTGGGAGGAAGCGTCTACCTCGGAAGGGTGTCAGCCTGTGTCTAATCTCGCTAGCGACGCTTGAGGCAGTAAAGTGTAAAGCACTTTTAAGGAGCGAAACGCTAACACTTCTCTCTATGTACGGATGAAAGTACCTTAGTGATATATAGATGGCTGACTAGTCAACCTTTGTGGGCTTGAAACATCTGTCAGTTTCTTTCTGAGAGGAGTATTGGCTTTGTTGGGTATGTCCGCCTCTCCGTAGCCGAATTGCCACAGATCCGTATTCACTCTATAATGGCCACTCTACTGGTTGCTCAACATATCTGCATTGCCGACAGTGGGACGGAGTCTAGAGGATGGCTCACCGAGTTTCAGCTAGGTGCGAGAATCAGTCTGCCGCGGATCGTACTTGAAGTGCGGAACAGCCACTAATTACCCCCCTGAACGCGCTAAAACAGGGTGATTATTCAACTCAACAGCGATTTAACTTCTGGATGCGCCCTAAAAGCCCGCAGAACGCATTTAACTGACACTAGCGGTCGTCCTTTCTGTCACTGTCTTCGCCCTCAATGTCCTCACCCTCACTGTCCTCATCCTCACTGTCCTCATCCTCACTGTCCTCATCGTCACTGTCCTCATCGTCACTGTCCTCATCGTCACTGTCCTTGTCGTTGCTCTCCTCGTCCTCGCTCTCCTCGTCATCTTCCGCTAACCACCCTTCCCTGACAGCTGTTTTAACATTCTTGCAGTCCCAGAGAATCAAACTCTTCTTGTAGACAACGATGCCCGCAGCTACCAGCTTTCTGCACTCTTCAAAATCCCCCAGCTGCAAGGGGGGGTAGAAACAACCCTCGTCAGGCGTATATGTCTTGGACTTGAGCTGTTGCATCATCTTCGGCGTCAGCCTCGCCCCAGCCTCCACCAAGTTGTGGCATTCGAGCCAGTTCTCGGCTCCCAGCGCGATCTGCAAGTCCTCGTCGTCCGGTTCGTGGTTGTTGCGCTTCATGTACTCGGCAATGGCGTAGTTTTCCAGCGATGCGTATCTACTGAAGATGGCCAGCCCGACGGCGCTGCGCTGGCCAGGCCCGTGTTGATGCGGATCCGCACCTGCTTCTATCAGGGCCTCCACCATCTTCAGCGAGGGAGGCGTTCCTAAAATGGCTCGGCAGAGCATTGGCTGCCCGCTCGTTCCGACCGCCCTGGTATCCCCGAGCCGGCCAAACAGTTTTCGCGCCGATTCCACGTTCCCGAGTACCACGGCTGCTTCTAGCGCCTCCTTGAGCAGGCTCCTATCGTCGATCTGGCCGTCGGTGAAGCGGAGGCGCCCGAGGATCTCGCTAGCTGCCTCGTAGGCGTCGTGCCGCAGCAGGTCGTCGAGTACTCCATGTTGGAGATCCTTATGCCAAGCTTGCGAACTTCGCAAGAGCATCCCAATGGGTTGGGCATTCGCAGGCTCGCTGGTCATCACGGCGAATTGGAATAGGTCCTGCAGCTCTTCCCTGTCAAGCGGGGCTTTATCGGCGTGGACGAGGAACTGCAATGCGCTCTTGTCCTCTGGAGTCATGGCACAACGAAGTGCGCTGTAGACGCGGTCTTGGTCCTGCAGGAGGTTAAGCCGGTTGGTGACCGCGTCCTCTACCGTCTCCGCAAAGCCAAACAGACATGCGAGCAGAAATCGGTCGGGCTGTGCTGAGGCGAATGTCCCCTGGACGAACCAGGGCAGCTGCTCCCCTATACACCGGCGTAGGTTCTCCATGCTGCGGGAGTCGTCCCCTATCGCCCAAGCCCACCATCGCGTGAAGGAAGGGTGGACTTCTCTGCCGTGTAGGAGCTGTCGGAAGCGCGGCGCCACCGGCTTGCGCTGACGGCCCACGGCTTTGACGTCCCTACACAGCCGCGGCCAGCCCGAGAGAGCAAAGGCAGCCAGTGCATGCTTGCCCGACCCGATCTCATCCACCGCCGCCAGCTCTGGTCCCATCTTCAAGTCGTCGCCAGGTTGGATATCCTTCATGGCTAAGACATAGGCCAAGCACTCCGCTGCGACCTCTTCCCTTGCCTTCTCCTTCGAGAAGTCTATTTTGTATGCCGTGCGGAACTCGGCGCTCTGTAAGAAGTCGAGTACCGAGGTGTGGGGAAAGCTAACCGTCTTGGTATCGTCGTCGAAAAAGAGCAGATTATTAGTGGCGTCGCGCACGTACTTCTCGTCCACATATTTCGAGGAAATTTTCCGCTTTTTGGTCACGGACTGGTCGGGGTGAAAGGCCACAATTTTCACAAGGGTCGCAATAGAGGGTATGTCTACCACCTATAGTGTCAGCCTTTGCTCTTGCTGGTGGTTACTCCGGGGGAAAACTGCATGTAGCCTGAGAGACACGCGGCGGGCTCCTAGCTACCATTCCCTCTAGAGCTATTGGAAGAAAGCGGAGAGGGAGCGAGCACGGGAGTGAATATAAGAGGGGATAGGAGAAATTTAGAAAAAAGAGAATAGAAACAGGCAAAAGTTCGGACAAGAGAAATAAGTTTGGCACACGTACTCCTGGAGAGAGCTCGTCAGCGGTGATTTAATCCGGTTATGGTTAAAAGTAGCTAAAGATTAGGAAACTGATACTGGCGTTACGCCGAAGAAAAGCAAGTGGGAAAATATGGTTGAATACAGGAATACACTTACTTCAAAAAGATCATCCAGGTTAGTGCTCGTTGAACATGTCGCTGCAGCTTGGATTCGGCTGGCTGTTCGGATGGTTGGGTCGGCTGTTTCACGTAGCCGATATTCCGCTGCCATTCCTTGTGGTAGGCACTCTGCAGGTCGTTGCTGCTAGGCCTTTCTCTCAAGCTGGAAATTTCGGTTTTGAGATCTTCTGGATTAAATGCCGAACCTTGATTCAATAGTCCCCTCAGCTGGATTTCCGTCCATCGGAAACTACATGTCCACATCCACCATCTCATGCTTAGTCTGGCGATCACAGGCACCGCGCTCTACAGGATAGATGTCTTACCTCCCTTTGCCAGTGGCGACCAAAGTTGTCTCGAAATTCTTGCGCAGCTTGGAGTTCTCAGGCTTGTGTAGAGCGTGGTGATGCTCGTCGCACTTTATGGCCACATAGCCCTTGACGAAATTTTGGAGGTCTTGGTTGGTCCGCTCCGGAGTGATGGTGACGGAAGACAGTTGGTCCTGGAGGAAGTAATCGCTCATCGCTGTGCCTTCTCGGCTGGACAGGAAGATTCGGAGGGCGAGGCCAGATCTATGCTCTTTAGAGAGCTTGCCGAGGGCCGCAAGCAGCTCGCGCGGGTCAGAACACTCGTCTAGGGCATCGATAATGATAGTGATGGCACGGGTTGTCATGAAATGTCGAAGGAGTTCCTCGCACTGTTCTTTATCCAACAGAGACTTCTTATTTTTAACCCACTTGTCTAGAGCGAAAGAGTCGAGATCGCGCGCTTTAGGTGGCCATGCCAGCTGGCGGACTATAGAGCGCAGGACGTCCGTCGCGTCGGTACCTTTACCGCCCGTGATCGTCCTCGAACAGTAGAAGTAGGCGATGTTCCCCGCGCCTACTTCGGAGCTGACGGCCTGGTCCAGCATCTTCTCGATCACACACGTCGTGAGGCAAGTCTTGCCGCAGCCGACGGGGCCGTGGATCCACAGTGCTCCGGAGCCGTCGCCCATCGAGGACCAGGTCTTGAATTCCGCGGTTTCCTCAAGGAGCCAGTTCCCCGCTCCGGGGTAGTCGTCGCTCAGGATCCGCGTACGATGCAGCACGCTGACTAGCTCCGATACGGGATCTCCTCCCAGCCAGTCTAGCACCGTCGTCCTCTGGCGGTCCTCGAGATCACGCACTAACTTCTCGACGCCAAGGTCGGTAGAGATGATGGCGCTATCGATGGAATGGCCAAACTTGCGTCGGAGGTCCTGGTATTGGGCCGTTATGCCTTCGACCAGCTTCGACCAGTTGTCGAGTCCGACCGCAGTCCTTAGAAACTGGGACAGCTTGCCGCGCCCGTAGTGCTGGGACAGTGACACGTCACAGGCCAGCAGTCTAGCCCGAAGGTCGACCAGAGACGTCTCAAACTCGGTGGACCGATATTTATGGTCCATCTGGCAATAGTTCCTCTCGGTCAGGCTGCACTCATAGATGGTGTCAACGACGGTCGAGAAGGCTCCGAGAGCCTCGGCGAAGGCCTGGGAGCCCCGAGACGAAATGTCGACGATGAGACTGAAGGGAATCCAGGCCAGCTTAAGATAGCCCGTTGGATCTAGGTCTACTAGTGGGCTGACCAGGTCCTTGGTGCACTTGACCTTGTCAAGAATGTTGACCATGTGCCTTTCTAGCGTGCTTTTGTCGATTCGGAGCGCCCGGGGAACAGACGACGGCCGCTCTTGCATGGCCTTCCTCTTACTCTCCACTACATCGAGCACTCTCTGCGCAAGCGCGGTAATTTTATGCTCACCATCCTGCGCCTGGTCATTCGGCAAATCCGGGTATTGTACTCGAAGCTCCAGCAGGTTGTCATAGGCCTTTCTGTCGGTGTCTCTGAGCCGATTCTCAGCCGATCTCCCCAGGGTTGCTAGGAAATCAGCCTCGGATTTTTGGTGTGCGTCCTCCATGTGTTGAGCGTCACACACGGTCGCTTCTTCTTCTCTCGCGTTGGCGGACTCGACGAAAAAAGACCGGTGGGTGGAACTGATGGCTGTTATTGAGCTGACAGGTTCTCGAGCTCAAGGGTTCTCGAGCTCGCGGTCCACTTGGGCGAACTGGGGGTAGAAAAGACGTAGGCAGCAGAACCCCGCTCGCGATACTTATGGCCAATCATGCTCGATAGTCCCAGCTGCTATCGGTTTGCGGCTGATCTCGGCGCCATTTGGGCGAGCTTAGGTAATGGGATGCAGTAGAAACCGTACTTATTGGCCCGCTGTTCCTATAGGCTCGAAGGAGCATAGCTTGTGCGGCCTCGTGCTGCTGCGGTCGCATCCTTTCATGTATTCTGCAGCGCGACCTATGTCGTAAGTTCACTCCGAGAAGGGTTGACCTGTCACTGTTCTGCGGTGGGCTGGTTTAATAGCGTTGATTTATCATGATATATGCTATGCAGACTATCTGCCATTTCCCTACAAACAATAGAGAAATATTGAGTGGCATGTTTTGCTCTCCGGTTGGCTGTCGCTGTGATATTACGCTATACTCTGCAAAGAGTTGCTTTGAATCAAGCGAGAAAGCTGAGTCTGATGTCTAGGATGTTTTATTCGTCACGAACTGTGTTAGCCCACTTCGATAACCCAGTTAACATAAACACAAAAGCCCCAATATGATACAAAGCTAATTTTAAATCGAAGAATAAAAACCTAAAAGGTACAATGTATAGCGAGACACTGACTATGATGCGCACTTGGTCTCTATACCACGAACACAAGCGATTACACTGTGGCGCACAGCTTCGTCTACAGGTACGAGGGCTTTCTTGCTGAAGGAATAGCGTGCTTTGTTTGTACAGCTACGAGAAAACATTGATGTCTAATCGGCATAGCTATAGATACATACAGACAAATTTACACACACACCTATCAACAAACAAACAAGTTAGATAGCTAAATGAGGGTACAAGTCCATCGTTCCTACGGCGTATCCAGATCCGAATAATCTCCTTTCTTGCATGATGACGCCGAAGCCAAAATTTGTTGCCCTCAGGCCCAGCCGTGAAGCCTTCGTCCTACTCATGGAGTCTGAAGCGCTGGGAGAATACCGGGTACTCTGCCACACTCATTGCCGGCTTACTGAGTTCGACCACATGTTTAGGCTCGAAATCATTGGTAAGACAACATCGAATTTGCGTCCAAAGTCGAGACACTTCCATTGAAATTCTGCTGTGAAGCACTGCCCAAGCGAAGGGGTCAGAAACCCGTATGTTGTCCTACCAGTATTCAGGACAAAAATAAAAAACCATGATAGGGATAGATAGACGATTCGATAGATCAGTACACTCAGGACATCACGCCTGATGTAGAATTATCTACTGACGGGTCGGAATATTAATCATCCAGCTGGTTATAGGATCATTATAATATGCTTAATACTATAACTAAGCTTAAAATATATTATATAGTATTTATATTTAATACATATATTTAATACATGTATTATTTTAAGACTGAAAATATAATATAATACATGTATTTAATACAATATATTGAGCTGGGGGTAACCAGTGGATTTTTCTTTTTGCCCAGCGTGGCGCTGTTACTGGATGGGCTGCGTGGTGGATCTAGACCCTGGTCTGATCAGACCATGCAGCCTGATTTGTATAAGTCGCTAAGGGATGCCGTCCTACCTCAGGGGGACCATCATCGAGCATCCATCCATTAAGCTAGTAATCAACTTCATTCGTTTCCCTAGACAAGACCAACCACAAGACCACTTCGTACGACCGTTACGGGGCTTCGCCCCATTCCTACGTGTTCATCCTGCTCTGGTCAGAGCCCAGCACTCGTTGGTCCACGCATAGGCATGCCCTCTCCCACGTACCACTAGACTTACGCTGCTTCAACGGCCCTACCTACAAACTGGATCGCAAGATCGTGGTATTGGTTCCGCGCTGTGGCTACTAGGCTACAGAGTGTTTGGCGGTGGTGTTTTGTGTGGGTTGTGTAACGGGCTACGATGCACCGTTACACATTAGCTATATAAGACCAGCACAGCGTCAATCCAGCAAGCTGGATTGTTCTAAGCATCTTTTTGAGTTGTGGGGTAGCTCAATTGGATGGGGTAAGCCCTAACGAACTGTGCGCTGCTGTGTCGCGAAGCCCAATCCGGCCGAACCGTTACAGGTTGTTCCGCACGTGCTCTGCTTCCTGCTCCCCGTTCTCAATACATATTATACTAAATACATGTATTATGCATTATTTGTTAATACTCTGTATATTAGTATTATATTATAATATTTATTTGTCTAATAGCTACTATAATGTAACGTGTGGAGGCCGGCCTGCCAGTGGGTGGGGGCCCTACATCAGGGAGTAAGCGATTCACAGCCGAACGGCTGGCGATCTTGCTCCTGCACGGATCAACTTATGTTACGAAACCACCACTTATACGTCAATATATCAGTGCCCCCATGTGCCCCCATCGTTTTTCCCCTGGTTGTGCAAGCAGTGCAGTCTGTAAAGTGGCTAATACTGAGCTGGGGGTAGTCAGTGGATTTTTTTTCTTTCGCCCAGCGTGGCCCTGGTACGGGAGGAACTGTATGGTGGATCCAGACCCTGGTCTGACCAGGCCATGCCAGCTCGATTTGTATAAGTAGTTAAAGG